>VXAX01000811.1:511609-548348 GCA_013399835.1 Leptocoma aspasia
ATGTCCATAATACTTTTAAATATTTGCCTATGTTATTTTATTTATATATCTGGTTGTATGTTACTGAAATTATCCTCACATTCCATAATCATGTAGCATCCTAATTTAACACTATAAATACCCTGCAGCTGTAGTAAATATCTTTCCCCTGTCTTTCAGAAATTCTTTAGGGGGTGTTGGCCAACTCATGTTCACAGTTTGAGTTTCTTTTCTAGCTGTAAAAGAGGAAATAAATTTATTTTCCTTATATTACAAAGAAAGTCTACTGAAGAAAGATAATAGATCACAATAGGGAAAAAAAGCTTTCCACAGAGAGCTTCCTCTGTTGAAAGACACCTTTGCATAGACACTGGAAGAAGGGACTGGGTAGGAACAATTCTAGAATCCACTTAGTGTTGTCTTTGATGCAAAAGTCAAGTGGGGACTGGTTTTTCATCCTGTGCTTATTACTAATCAACCAGAAGGTCTGGTCCATGGTAAGTGTATCTCTCATAATATAACTATGTAATATAACATTCATTTTGAAGGCACAGCCAAGTAAAGTAAGAGTCATATCTGGAAATGATGATTAATATAATTCTTCACCAGCAGAGTACTATGTACATGGCTAGATGTCATTATAGAAGGTGCTGAATATTATCCAAGTATTTAATGGCAGAGTGTAAGGAATTCTATATTTATAGAGTGCTCTTCAACGTGTTATCTTACTGTAGATTCTAACCAGCCATGCTACACTGAAGCCCTAATAAGGAAGAATTCCATTCTCAAACTTGGATTTAAATCTATTCTTGTTTTACTCTATGTTTAATAAGTCACTTTTAATACAGAACCATTGAATTCACAAGATGAAATAATAGCATAAGAGTTAAAGCTTAAATTACTTATTTGGAGAGCAAACCCTGTCCACCAACCTATGTATCCATGTATCCCAGTTTCTCTTGTTGCCTTTTTCCCATCTTGGAAATGAGACTAATTTCAGTAAGGAGGTGATATAAAAGTGGATCTTTATTGAAGGCTTTCAGGGGCAGTTATGGAAAGATGTCCACAAAAGCCCACCCACACAGGGTGAATACAGTTTTTATACATTTAGCAAATTAACATAATTGAAATTAGCACCAATCAGGAGGACAAGTGGTGATGGAATTCCCTCCAGGTCAAGCCCTTTCTCTGAAGGCCCCCCTTGGCACTGGCTGTACTCTGTCCATGAAATGTCCATTAATTGTGTCCAGGAAATGTGTCTCAAAGAGTCGTTCTCGGCCTTGGTTCCCAGGAAGAACTAAGATAGGATAGCCTGGTACCCCCTGGGGCTTGGAGCTCTGGATTTATTTTGTCTTTTTGCCTAGGGAAAGGCCATGGAAAATTACTGATAAAACCAGACACTAATACAATAGGCTACATAAAAATACATGTGTGAAGAATACAGAGAACATATACAAGGAAAAAAGGCAGAAACCAGAACACCATCACTCTGATACATCTTGTGACAAATGCCATTGGGAGAAAGGCTGGCACTCACAAGATTCNAGGCTTTCAGGGGCAGTTATGGAAAGATGTCCACAAAAGCCCACCCACACAGGGTGAATACAGTTTTTATACATTTAGCAAATTAACATAATTGAAATTAGCACCAATCAGGAGGACAAGTGGTGATGGAATTCCCTCCAGGTCAAGCCCTTTCTCTGAAGGCCCCCCTTGGCACTGGCTGTACTCTGTCCATGAAATGTCCATTAATTGTGTCCAGGAAATGTGTCTCAAAGAGTCGTTCTCGGCCTTGGTTCCCAGGAAGAACTAAGATAGGATAGCCTGGTACCCCCTGGGGCTTGGAGCTCTGGATTTATTTTGTCTTTTTGCCTAGGGAAAGGCCATGGAAAATTACTGATAAAACCAGACACTAATACAATAGGCTACATAAAAATACATGTGTGAAGAATACAGAGAACATATACAAGGAAAAAAGGCAGNAAGGCCCCCCTTGGCACTGGCTGTACTCTGTCCATGAAATGTCCATTAATTGTGTCCAGGAAATGTGTCTCAAAGAGTCGTTCTCGGCCTTGGTTCCCAGGAAGAACTAAGATAGGATAGCCTGGTACCCCCTGGGGCTTGGAGCTCTGGATTTATTTTGTCTTTTTGCCTAGGGAAAGGCCATGGAAAATTACTGATAAAACCAGACACTAATACAATAGGCTACATAAAAATACATGTGTGAAGAATACAGAGAACATATACAAGGAAAAAAGGCAGAAACCAGAACACCATCACTCTGATACATCTTGTGACAAATGCCATTGGGAGAAAGGCTGGCACTCACAAGATTCATTTAGGAGGCTGTTTAATGTGACAAAACACTGGAGGCTGAAGGCCACTTCTTCTTTCAATTGTATAATACATTTTTTGGGTCTGAAGTATTCTCTCCAGTCTGAACTCTATTTGTTTCATTAGTCACTGTTCTGGTACATAGACTGTAGAATTTGGGCTAATGATTTACGAAGTGTCTTTCATTCTCAGGTTAAATATCAATAAATAACAGCCTATTTCTATGCTAAAAAAACCTCTTCTGCCAAGTTTACAGCCATGGTAAATTCAATTTTATTTGGTAACATAATAGCTACTTCTTATGAAGGGTTGTTTCACTCATAAACATCTGCTTTTAATCTGTCTTTGCACTACGATTGTTTAAAAGATACCATCATTTTTTTACTTACAATTAGCTACTAGAGCTGTTAAGATTTTGTCAAATTGGTTAATATTGTGCATCTTTTCCTTTTGCCACTGAGAAAAATTTTAATTTAGAGCACAGATATAGAACATTTAAAAAATAACTTAAATCTCTTTTTATTTCCTCATTTTTGCAACTTGTTTTAGTTTACCTGTAAAATAATCAGTGGTATCAAGTAATATAGTAAACTTCAGGATACGTCTGTTTGCTATTCTTGAAATTCTATGACTCACTAAACTGAAGGCTACATTATAGCCAAAGGATCAGTTTTACCAAGAGCTGGTTCATATTGCATATCCAAATGATATGCTTTAATGGGTGTCTCTTCCCCTAAATCTCTAGAAAAATGCTGCCTTTGAAAGCTGGTATTTTTACTGGGAGCATTCTGTGATACAAAATTCAGTGTACTGCTTTCCACTGAGTGGGCTTTGCAGGCTGTAGCTGCTATTGCAAAGAGTATTCAAGTGCTCATTATTATGCAAAAAACTTGTATCATTCTCAAGACAGTGTGTTCACTGAATTAATGATGTCATTGTTGTTGGTTTTCTGTAATTTGAAGACAACAACCCCATTTGTAAGGGTGATGTAGAATATACATGTGAATAGGTGGTGGGGTTAGAGATGACCTTTCTGATCTGTGAGTTCCTGAATATGGATTAAGGAGGTCAGGCACTAATGCCATTCCCCTAACAAATGAGCGATTTTATGCAATTCATTTGAGTCCCAGAGCACCAACTCCTGCATATATTAGTTTCAATATGCAAAATGTATTATTGTTCCATCACTTCCAGTAACTGCTGGGAAAAGAATTCTGCATACTGCTGCTGTTGGTTATGCTGAAAGATTTAGTCAGTGGCTCACATGAATCAGCTTCCAGAAAGATATGAGCCCACAGAAGCACACTTCTGGGGTAATTCTGCTTTCTGGTGGTAATTTGTCTTAGATTACCTTGATGGTCTTCTACTATGACTGATTTTCATTTAGAAATTGCCTGTGCAAACACCTTTCATTCTAACAGAGGTGTTTCTATAGAAAATATATCTTTCCTTTTATGAGTTGTGACATATTTCTATGTCCACCTCTATAGAATCTCTGAAGCAGTTTTTAAGCACACAAGTCCCAAGGTATTGAATAAAATTCAAGGAGCATGGATTAAATCTTTTTCCTGTCTTCTTGATAGCAGAGATACAGTCCCAATTTAAGGATTTTAACCAAAAGTTAGTATGATAGTTCCAACACTACCTTCTTTTGGACCAGTTCCAATTTCAGTCTAATTTTCTGAGAATGCCCAGTGAGGCTGTGATCAAGGCCTCTCTCTAGTTCCTATCCCCTTCAGTGTATGGGATTCAACCTGCTGTGTCAGCCCTGTGGCCAAAGCTGTACCTATTGAGCTTGCTCTAGAGAGGTTAAGGCAATTGATTTTTCATCTTTCAACTACATACTCAGAGTTTTAGGAGTCTGGTGTAGTTTTAAAGTTGTTGGGTTTTTTTTTTAAGAAACAAAACTCAACACTGCCTTCACTTATTTGTCATGTCCTTCATCTGTAGGACTCAATCATCTCACAGCTTAGTCCCTGCACAAAGGGATCAGGTGAATTCTATTCACTGAAGAGCTGAAAGACACTCACTGAAAGACACCTGGATTAGTTCCCTGCTGAGAAGGCTTAAGGAACTGAACTGTGCTGAATAGAGTTCTTTCAGCCCTAAGTTTCTGTATTTCATACCCTAGTTTATTAATTAAGCTGATTACATTATTGCATAGCTCTAAATGGTTGTGACTCTCTAGACAACATTGAAATACAGGAAATTTGTTTTAAACATACAACAAACTTTTTTACTGGAAAGGACATAGAGCACTTGAGAGATTATGGAGTTTATATCCTTGGAGATACTCTAAGCCCAAGAAGACAAGGTGCTGAGGAACCTGGTCTAGGTGACCTTGCTTGAGCAGGGGGATTGAATGAGGTGTTCTCCAGAGGTCCCTTCCATCCTCAACTATTCTATGATTCAATTAAATGTTTTCAGCTTCCAAGAGACAGCATAGCATCCTGATTTCTTCAGTGAAGTATGCCTCAAATGTGAATCAGATCCCTGATGTAAGGAAGCCTTTGCACTCCACCTGGTTAAATGTGTTCTCATTATCTTCACATAATTTTAGCCATAGAGGAAATGCATTCTTTCAGTTTGAGCCATATTAGCAAATATCTGGGATGGGAGAATTATTTTTCCAATCATTCTTTTAGTCACCACTGAAAAGTTGAATTCAAGATATATAAAAAAGCTAGAAATACACAAACCCGTTATTTACCTTATGGCACAACAGTGGTAAATACCACTGAAAAGATTGCATGTGTCCAATGGCATGTGTAATGGAATTAAAAACTCCAGAAAACAAGCTTGTGCAGGGACAGACGGGTGGGAAATGTCTGTCTCTGCTTTAACACAGTGCTGCCACGCAGAGAAGGGTAAGGGATGTCTCATCAATACAGCAAGGCTAACAAAAGAGGCAGCAAACTGGCACTAGAAAAAATACGTACGGAAAAGGGTATGACCAAAGATTAAGCAACAGAGAAGAGAGAAACTGAAAGATCTGTGTGACCTGGGGTTGCTGAGTTCCCAATTTCAAACACAAAGAAAATCCAAGCATAAGCTCTGCTTGCTGTAAAGAGCCCAGGCCCACTTTCTACACGAGGTTCTCTAATACACAGCAAAAAGTGACCTTTAAACTACCTTGACAGATAGCAGCTGACTAGAAAATTACAGTCATTAACAGGATATTGAGAGAGCAGACTATTGTAAAAAATGATACCAAAAGGCAGATGTTAACAATTTGCAACCCCAAAAGACAGCTGCAATAAAACCCTACATTTCTGGTGGTCTGAAAAAATCGTTATTGAGATTCAGCATACACAAAAATAAAAGGTGCATATATCTTTTTCCAACATCTCTAGAGCCAAGCTTTATATGAACAAAATGTAGGGGTATTTCAATTATTTAAATAAATTTTTTTTTGGAAAATTCAGTTACTTGAAGGAGTTGAAAATGAAGATACTAAATGAAATTGGTTTACTCTTGTCCAGTCTAGGTATTTGTTAGTTGAAAAACCTATTAGGATTAAACCAGGGAAAAAAGAAGGTAGAAACAATGCCTTTAGAATTTCTTTCTTTCTAAATGATTGTTGACCCAAATAAAAAGAAAGAAATATTAATTTAAGCCTTTCTTTCTAAATTTCCACAGCAATACAAACAACAGTTTCTTTATGAGCAAAGAGTTGAGGCTAACTTGTGGAGATTTTTGCACTGTGCACATACTCAGGTGAATCATATCAGAATATGTTTATATGAGTCTGTTGAAAGAAATCACAAAACTTATCTGTAGAATGAAAAGTATAAAATAATATTTCCTCCCCGAAAAGGAATGGAAGTCCTAAATTCTAAATTTAGTTTAGACAAGTGTATTTCAGCGTAAAAGACCATCTGCATATGCAGAGACTGATATTTAATGAGCTAACTAGGGTTTTTTTTTTTATGAGATATGACTTTATTCAGACTTTTTTCACAATTTACTGAAAATAAGTTTCAAAGTCATAAATTCTCTTCAAAGGTAAAACTTTTTAAACACAGTGTTATGATTCATTGATATGAAAGACTTTGCTTAAATAATAGAATTGGTTTTTTTGAAAAGTTTATTTTCATACAAATCAAAGCCATATTTTTTCTTTCTTTTTTTATTTGAGACCTCTCAGTGTCTGCAAATCTTCTTGAGTAGAAGCCTCTCCTCCAGATGTTTCTGGAATGTATCCGTTCTCTCTTCTTCTTTCCTTTTTTTAATCACTAATTGCTCTATCTTTTGAGGTGGATGGTTAAAAGTTAAGTGTTTGGGGAATGTGACTGTGAGGCCATGTAAAATTAAGGCCAGCAAGGGCACAAGAGGGACCATAACTCATGAGTGTTTCTGATCACTGACCCTGAACTTGCCTTACAGTCTGTCACATAATTATGACAGACTGAAAAGAATTACAATGAAATATGGTTTTGGGGAGTGGCAGGCTTCCTCTCCTGTCTAAACAGAGACCTCTGGAAACACAGTGTGCTTTCTTGGAGCTCTCATTCTTCAGATATTAAATTTGAAACATTTGAAATTTGGGCTTCTATCCCATTCATCGTCTCGCTCTTTTTAAGAATTCCTGAAGTTTCCTTTCTTCTCTAACTGGATCAAGCAAATAATTTGCTGATTATTTAATCACTTTGTCCATGTCTTTTATAAAGCACGTGATGGCTTGATGCTTGCCAAATTCTCATTGGCTTGGTTGGTGGACTTGAGGTTTCTTTGGCTGCAGCATGCACCTTGCAGAGTTTTCTCCAGAAAATGAGGTCACACCGTGGGTGCAGAGCAGTGGCAGCTTCTCTCTGGCTCTGCCACCACAGCAGCTTCGTTTAGAACGATGTGTTTACATCAAACTAAACTGCATCACTCCCCTCATAATGTCTGCAAACTATTGGGTCATTACACCAATGCTGACCAAGACGAAAACAATAGACAGAAAATTTAAATGCAGTAATTTCTTCCTAGAGAAAACCTAGTGAAGGGCTATAAAGGATAAAAAAGAGGATCTGTTGTTTTCACACTAATTTACACTCCCTACCACTGCATGGACTGAGCTGGTAGAGCTTCTTGGGTTGAAATAATTTGCTGTCAGTTCCTGGTTTTGCTACCATTAGTCAGCCTTTTTTAATGAAGATTAAATTTCGCCAACTTTATTTCAGGAAACTTCCTACTTTTCCTTCAAAAACGGACTTAAAGACCTACATGAGCAAAGAGTAGAAAATATTGTCTCACCTTTTTACCCACTGAGACATATTGGGAGGCAATAATTGTCAGATTCCTCCTGCCTTTTTTTGAAGTTGGGGGAAAAATATCAGTTTCCTGATATTTTTGTGAGCAACAATCAGACAGGTGAATGAAAATGGATTGAAGAAACCAGCTCTTTTTCTAAGGAGTGAAGTTTCAGCTGTCTTTTATATTTCTAATGTTTTTTTTTAACAGTATTTTATCATACATCTTAAACACTTTGAATGCAAATTCATTCTGAGCCCTACATACACTTGTCACATAAAAAAAAATCAAGAAGGATTCTTTTCAATTTTTACATTCTTTCCTTTCTTTTTCATTTCCTTCCCAATATATTTTAAACTAGAGGTTTACTGAAACTGGACTGGTACCAGGTTCTTTTTAAATAATATTTTAATATTATTTCTAATAATTATTTTTAAATAACAGTATTTATATTTTTTTGACAAATAAATTTCTTTCTGCCCTGCAAGCAGTTTCCATCAATTTTGTGTGCTTTTGGTTTACTGTTGAATTGCTGTCATATTTTAAAAAGAACCAGTAGGCTTAAGAGAGGATGATATTATATTCATAATGAATAAAAGTAGTTAAAAAATGTAGAGTTTATGTAATGTAAGCATAAGATATTCCACAAGGTCTTCTTTCTCATCCCATTCAAGGTCTAGAACTAGGAGCCTTTAGGGAGTTTGAGATCTCCTGGAAGCCACAGGTTCTCCAGAACTGGCTCTCGTGTATGTCAGCAGTCCTCAGCCTGCAGCTCTGTCAATTTGCTCTTCACGTTTGCAAGTGGAAATGAGATCCTGTAACTAAACAGAGGAGCAGATAGAAGGTTCCAGCTGGTTTCAGTTACTTGCTCAGTTTTGTTGGGTGCAGGTTTTTTATGCTTTTCATCATTTTTTTGTGCTTGATCGAAGTGTGATTGAAGGTCAGTACAAAAAAAGTCTGGGTGACTTGGAGCATGACTTGCATTTGAAAGCCAAAGGGACCTGTGCCCTTAAATCAGTTACAGGTGTCTGGGAATCCCACTGAAGCTACAAAAAGTCCTCAAACTTCACCATGAATTAAATGTGCCCTGAGTTCCACAGATAAACTGAGTAGTGAGAATTAATTCTGCGGACTTGTTTTGTCTGTAGCTGGGTTAGGCAGAGTGGTAGAATGGCACTGAGAGGTGTGAGCATACTTTTTTATAGGTTTATGCTACTTCTGTTCCCACAGCAGCAGTGTAGGCCTCGTTCATAATAATTAACTTTTTATTTTGAAACCTTGTGGCTATTTGAATGATAACTGAGAAAATATAATTAATTTATTAATTATTTGTGAAGTTCTCTAAAGGGCTGTTTAGGTTTTGATCTGACGTGTCATGGAGGCAGAGAACCTCAGTATAACCATAAATTTATAATAATATTAATCATGAGGTTATTTTGTCTCAGGAGTACTTTTTGGGGGAAATTATAAGACTAAAGCTGGCATGAAAAAATGTTTCTCTTACCCTCATGCTCATTTTTTCTAATAACCTCCTTTCAATTGCTACACCAAGCTTACCAGCCTGAGTATTTGTCTGAATTAGGTGTATGGACAGAATCTAAGAACATCTTCCCCACTCTCCCAAACCAAAACCAAAACCAAACAAAACAAAAACAACAGCAACAACAAAAGGATATTCAGTGCTATGGTGAAACTGCACAGACTGAGTAATAGAGCATCTATCAAATCCTCACAATCCTCACATTTGATTCCTACACATAGTAAAGTCAAAGGGCAAATTTTCTACTGGAATGTGTTGAATCAATTAGCATTTCTGATGGAAAGCAGGCACACAGAGCACTTGGTTACCTTCCAGACATTTACAGTGGGCAAACTGCCCAGGCCAGCCTGCCATGCACTGAGTGCTTTGATCCCCCACTGGAAAACTCCAAAGGTTCTTCCTGGATGCCTCAAATTCCAGCCTTGTGCCTGTGCCTTGTTCCAGCCTGATAACTGATATTCTTATTGGTCACTTGAATGAGTACAGTTTTTATTGCAAAACTCTGTGTAAGTATATGAACTTAATCCCTGTAGAGCTACCTGCAGTGGAAGCAGGAAACTTCTTGTTACATATTGTATGTAAATATACACCCTATATGTATATAGAGACATTAAGGTAAATTTTTAATTCTGCATGTTTAATGTTAAGTTTATGGGGTTTCTTACATACAGATAAAATCTACATTTAACAGATAAATTTCCACAAAACTAGAAATTCCAATTACCAGGTAGGTCACCTAACTGACAGTTTTATGATATGTACAAAAGCAAATTGAATGCCAGTTGTTACACTAATGGTGACCAATAAAAATACAATGCAGAAAACAATATAATTATACAAATTATACAATAATTAAAAAAATAAAATACAGTTTATTGATTAGAATATGAATTTCACAAACAGCAGATAATTAATAAAACAAAAATATTAAGAGAATGAAAATATAAATTTCTACCAGATTTATAAAAGTGAAAAACAAATAATATCATGCAATTAAAGCATTAACATCCAACTCAATAAAGTGAAGAGGAAAAAAATTTAACTTTACTGAAATGACACAGTTAAACTGTGCCTAAAATAATTACATTTCCATTTTGAAAAGCCTGGTAAGAGATCAGCACATGTGGATTCAGGGCTATCAATGCACAGCTTCTCTACAAAAATGCTTTGCAAAATGGCTACATTTAGATTTGTTTGCATGTTTTTAAATACCTGTTCTGCTTTCTGTACATATCCTATCAATAAATGAAATCTAATTATATATTTGCAAAACACACAGGGTTTCTCAGTATAGTGAAAATTTGCAGTGTTGTTAATGCATGCAGTTGTTGGAATTTACAGAAATAGGGAGTTCCACACAAATTACTCAGACACAAAAGGGTATTAAAATAAAATAAAGTATATCTTGTTGCAAGGACTTAAAGCTGAATTCCATGTCCTTACCAGAGTGGGAAGATATTAAAGCACTGGAGATTTATGACATGGCTTTTAGTGCTGTGCAGTTGTAGATTTATTGCAGACATACAAGTTTGAATGCTTGCTGGTGCACAAATATCCTCCATTTGGATTTTAGTCATAAATTGAGAGGTTTAAAAAGTGAGAGTCTGTAAGAAAGGCAGAAAATGATACAGCCAGAGCACTAAACAACATCTAGGGAATCTTGGAATGTCAGACTTGTCTAACTTCATGGCTATGAAACCCTTAAAGATGCACGCATTGGAAATTCAGCAGCATCTACTGCAACAGTGAAAGTGCATTCTTGTCTTAAATTCACAGCTCTCAAAGCAATGCTGTCCCCAAGTTACTGGCTGCTGTTCACTGTGCAGGCAAGGCACTGTGGCACTTTAAATCACCTGACCTCCCTGCACTTCAATTCATTAAAACTAATAAAATACTTTATTTCTGAATTTAAAAAAAAATCTTTTGTGCCAAAGATCAGGGATCTTGACTGAGGTTTGTAATCTGCCTGCAGAAGTATGACATAGTAATGGTCCAATTGATAACTGTCAGAAATTAAATTTGTTGGACAATCTTTATTAAAAAGGACAGAAAAAGATTGGGTGGAATTAAGTTTAAAAAAAATCTGTTCTTTTACTCATAACTGCTCAAAGTTATCTGTATTCCTGAGCACCTGATCATGATGCTCAAGAGATTCAGGGAATTATTGGACATTGTGAACTGAAGTTAGACCTTCCTCTCAGCTCCCTGTTTCCTTCATGATCTGATATGAAGCCACTGGATCATCCCTTCCATGGCACAAACAGAGCTTGGAGAATCTTCTCTCACCCCTCTCCTAGGTAGTTCTATTTTCCTGTGTAGTGCTGTTTACTCTGTTCTTGCAATTTGATAGTGTTCACCTCATAAGGAAATAAATCTTTAGCTAAATGAGGCATGGAAAGAAATAATTAAAACAAAATAGTTATTATCTACTTGATAAAACTCTGGTTAAATTCAACTGCCTAAGAGAATGTGTCCATAAACATGTCCATACAAACAATGCTGATTGCCCCAGATGTTTAAGTTAGTATTTTGCAGGGGAAACAGAAGAAGGTTATAAGTTTTCCTCACAGAGAGCTTCAGCTCTGGAGTGAGCCTCGGATCTTGTCAGCTTGGCCGTGTAGACAGAAATTAGTGCACTAGCGGAGAGGTGATGCTACCTGTCTGTAGGGCCTCTTGAATTGGTTCATTCCTGGTCCAGCTGCTGAGTGCCTGCCAGAAAATATTCCCTAGCAGCACAAATCACTGCTGTTTTTTGTGTGTAGCAAACTGCTTTGTCTCCATTTGCACAGCTGAAGTCTTTCAGAGTTAACAGTTTTGTCCCAGTCAACTAGAAAGGATCACCACCATATATTCCTTAAAATATCTTTCTAGAAGTCAAATAAAATAATGTTATTACTTGAAACTAAAAAGGCTTGTAAGTAGCAGTGCTTTAAAATACAATAGCTCAGACTCATCTGAGATTTCATGGGTTCTGTAATAATGCAGCTGTTTTCCTCAGGGTGTTCTCACAAATTCATAAAAAAGTCTATTTGTTATGAGCATTCTGAAACCCCAAGGAAAGCAGCTGTGTTTCTGACAAACTGGGCTGCATTTTCAACACCTCTAGCAAAAGAGACATTTATAGAGGAATTTTATGCCTTATATATCCATGAGCAACATATTTTTTAACACTAACAACATAGAGTGCTCTTAGCAGAAGATTACACAGCAAAGCAGCCAAACTGAACATTGAGTTGAGCCACAATATGAAATTAAAGCTCTGACCTCCAGCAGAAGACTTGCCCTAAACTTAAAATATGCCACCCAGAGTGAACTTAAAGGCCACTAGGGAAATCACTGAATGATATAAGCATGTTAGATGTGAACTTTTTAGGTTTTTAAATCCTTTTCCTTTTTTTTTCTTTGCTTTTAATCTGTTCCTGAAGCTGTAGAAATGTAAAGAATGAGTGATGTTGTTAGGGGATCTTGGTGAATGTGCTTACCACAGTATTAATGAAACATGAAGTCTGGACAAGATAGGAACTTTTTTCCTGTGTATCCCATTCCTGCAGGGGTTTCTTTTCTTTTTTTTTTTTTTCCTCTAGCAGTCCAAAAGTTATTATAGACCTAAATATAGTTATTGCTGCTTTCAGATTTGTACAAGTTTCATAGAGGTTTTAGTCTGTACATATAATTTTTTCTACATCTGCTCAACCATATTTGGTTCTTCCTGATTTTCATTCTTATGTTAACAGACCCATTCTTTATGTACTAAACTCGTATTTCTTTAGTATTTTTCAAAACAGTATATATTTTATAACTAGAGTTTACCCATTTTTTTTAAGTTTAATTTTTTCAGTTCTCAAATTAATCTCCCACTTAGACAATCCATCTGAAGTGTGTTTAATTCACTAACTTTCCTCAGTCTACTCTTCTTCACCATACTTTCATATTACTATGGAAGTTACTCAGATAAATGTATTGTCCTTTCCTCTTGAATGTCTGTACATCTAGATGTCACTAAATTTTCCAGGTGAGTTGTGGCTAATCCATTTCCTTTTAATGTCATCCTTTTAATGCCTCATCCTTTGATCCTGGTCTCCCAAGATATGCTTTCTCCTTGTCCCTTTCTTTGATCTTTATCTCCTTATCTCTTTTTTTTATTGTACTCAACTTTCTGAGTTACATCTGAGTTACATCTCCGTTTCACTTTCCTCCATCTTGCACTTGCCACTCCATTGCAAGCCTTCATCCATCAACTCCATGCTTCAACTCCTCTTTTTTGGCCTTTCAGGAGAGCACTTATCTGGTGGGTCTTTTGATCCCAGTCTATAGACTGTTTAATTTCATTTCATACATCATTCTTCTTTCTTAGTTGTCTTAGTTTCACATGCAAATTAATTGTATTATGCCCTTATATCTAGGGATATATCTTCTGATTTCACTTTTTAGTTGCACTTAGCCTCAGTCAGCTCAGTGTCAGCCCAGGTTCTATTCTCACATTCCTGATTGAAATAAGTGAACCACATTGATTTTTCTCATTAGATGACAAACAAGTCTGCTTCCTTTATATTTGTTCAAAAGGCATGATCATTCCCTAAGCAGCTGACTTTACCCATTTTAATTTCACTTTATGAACAATGTTACCATAAATTTTACCCCTCAGGGAACCAAAATTCCATTTCCGTTGCTGTTTATTAAGCTTATTAATTCCTGAATTTAGAATGTATATAGGAAAATTGAAAAGTAGGGCTTTTTGTAATTTAATGAAAGAATATGAACATGAATGAGAGAAGTGCTGAGAGTGACACTCTTACTAGCTGTGTATGAGTGAGCAAAATGCTTGAAGGCACAAGGAGTCTTCAACTTCCAGTTCCAAGCATGGGTCAGAAGTCTGTAATTGCATGTAAATTGCCATTTTTGGAGGTGAATCCTAAGGAGTACTGGCACTACTCTATCTTTATCCTCCCATTTGGTCAAGATTAGAAGATATTCTGGGTTAGTTATAAGAATAAGCCCCCTCTGAGAAGTTAAAAAGTCTGAGACAGGCTCATATTTTGGAATGCCATGAGGTCCTTTTTCTCATCAATTTTCTTTTTTATTGACAGATGTGGAAGTCAATGGCAAGACTGAGACCTTAACTGGTTTAAATCAGTGAATCTCTGCCTAAGTTCATAAATTTGCAAAAACATAAAATATCCTAAATCTAGTCCACTAAATATAGTCCTCACTTTTGACTCAATTCCACTAAAGAAGAATGAAAATGGTGCTTTCTCTTAATTGGCCTCCATTGATTCAGCAGGAAGTAAATTTAAAGAATAATAAAATAATGTATTTCTTAAATTTACATTTGTAAATACTGTCAAATGCTCTTAAACGGAGACCGCTTTATAAAAAAAGATATGAAACTTAAGTGGACATCTTAATTACAGGTTTAAAGCATGAGTTTCCCCAATTTATATCTGCTCTTGAAAAGGAGAGGAGTAGGAATATTAAAAACCTTAGGGTCAGATGCAGTAAATTAGTGAGCTCTTGAATAGCTGAATGCAAAAGATGATACTAGTGCAGAAATTTCCATTAACTTCAGTAAGATTTGAATCAGACTTGGAAGGTGTTAAAGGCTACACAGCAGAAAATATTTGTGAGTAAAATCAATGTATTCCAAAGCACTGTGAATGTGCTTGCAGTTTACTCCTGTGGGTCTTGCCAACAGAAAGCTTTTGAACTCAAATTCACTTAATGTTGGAGAGTATGGGGTTCTCAGGTCCAACTAATCACATTTTGGTATTGTAATAATTACCTAGGCCAGAAATCTCTTCACAAGGTAGGGATAACATAAAATGGTAAAATAGTAAATAAAAAACGAGACTGGAAAAAAAAACCAGGAAAGCATATGTGGAAAAGTATACCAATTTTTATTTTTGGAGTTCTCTGTTTTCTGTTTCCACCCTTGTAAGAAATGGGAAGGAGACATAATCTGGGGACAGAAATAAAAGTGACTTTCTGACAGTAGGAGTTAGTGAGGGACTGCATAGAAAAGCAAATCCAGATAATTCCAGGACATTACTTGACAGTGCTCAGTGCCTGCCTTACTTCTCTAAAGAATTTACCCTCTCAGAATTTCTTCTAGAAGTGGGAAAAAAGGAGGTGGAGGGAAGCATTATTAATAGTTACACATAATGTAATTATGTGTTATCTTATTATCTAATTAATAATCTGAATACTTCAAAGACACTTCTCTAAACTCTGTCAATTGTCATGTTTACATTGTCTAAGGAGCTCTTCCATAGACCTTATCAATAATTTACAATATCTTTTCATTAAAAACTATTTTATTTTTAATAGGAAACACTTAAACAACATTTTAGTGGGTACTGAAAAGTGAACAAAATCTTTGTTTGCTTGTCAGAGAGCACATTCAACTTAAAATGCATGTAATGTCATGCTTTGATGCTTACAGTTATAGAGATATGTGCTTTATTGCACCATTCAGTAGATTTTACAACACTAAAAATTGGTGCAAGAAAACTGGAAGATGATCTGTAGTGGATTTCTCTTATAATTGAAATATCAGAATAGTGAGGATGAGGGGGAAGAATAAATTAATGTTTTTATTATCTGTTGAATATTGAGTTTGTCCTGTGAATTGATTTAAGTAAGAAAAGACAGGAGGCGGTCAGAAAGTCCAAGATGATTTAATACTGTGTCTTTACAGGAAGGCAGAATTAACTTTCCTAACATTTACTGGCTCATTTCATACCCTTGGGAAGGATCTTCCAGCATGGTTAAGTGCCAGGGCTGTAAGGAGCTCCTGGCATTGCTGTTTGCAATCCCCATGCCAGGCATGGCTGCTGTTTGTACCTTTCACAGAATTCACAGAGCTCACAGAATCACTGGGTTGGAAGAGACCTTTAAGATCATCGAGTCCAACCCAGCCCTGACACCTCAACTAAACCCTGGCACCCAGTGCCACATCCAGGCTTTTTTTAAACCATCCAGGGATGGTGACTCCACCACCTCCCCGGGCAGACCGCGCCAGTACTTGATCACTCTTTCTGTGAAAAACTTCGTCCTAACATCCAACCTAAATTTCCCTTGGTGCAGCTTAAGGCTGTGTCCTCTGGTTGTGTCAGTGCTGCCTGGAGAAAGAGCCCAACCCCAGCTGAGCACAGCCACCTCTCAGGGAGTTGTGCAGAGTGATGAGGTCACCCCTGAGTCTCCTTTTCTCCAGGCTGAACACCCCCAGCTCCCTCAGCTCTTCCTCACAGGGTCTGTGTTATCTCTGTGAAGAGTCTGAGCTCTTGAGACAAAGGTACCAAACCTGCAAAGCACTTTGACTCATGACCCCTGCAGCTTTCTGCTGACTGGGGAGTTACTCAGGGATGCTTTCCAGACTGGATGTTTGGCTGCTGGAAATCAGAGGGCTGCAGGCTGTACCTGCAGCTGGATCTCAAAAGAAAAGCTGAAGTGTCACCCCTGTGGGGACCTGAGTGCTCAGGCCACTGCCGCAGGCTGAGCCCAGCGCAGGCTCCTGTAGAGCCTTGAGCTGCAGCAATCCTGGTTCCCATCACACCGAGGGAGTGACCATGGGGCACAGCAGGCTGCCAAGGACAGGGGGACCTCCCTGCAGCTCTGCTTGGGAAACCAGGTGATGGATCAGGATGAAATGGCTGCCCACACACACACTGGCCTTGTGGCTGCACTACGAGCCCTCAATCTCACTGTCCCTGGAGGTGTTTAAGATTGACATGGCACTCAGTGGTTTAGTTGATGAGGAGGTGTTAGGTCACAGGTTAGACCTGATGGTCTCTCTTTTTTCCAGCTGAGTTCACTCTGTGATTCTGTGACTCTGGCAAGGGTGGCACATCCTGTGCCCAGAGCTGTGTACCCATATGCAGTACATGGGAATACCTTCAGCATTGCCCTTTCCCTTTGTTACTGCCTTATTAACAGCTATTAACACACTTGGTAAAAAAAAAAAAATGAAGACTCTATTGTGCACATACACATAGCAAGGCTTGGAACAAGTGCTGGGAAAAACCCAGTAATATTAATAATAAAACTCTCCTCACTTTGCAACACATGCTCCAGCAGTGTGGTGACACTTATGGACAAGATGCCTCCTAAATACTCCAGTTAGAGTGAGAGATGGCTGCTGTGCCTGATTTTACAAGTACTTTTTAGAAAAGTTACTCAGGTAAAGGCAGCTTACATCTGGTCTTTCTGAGCTGCTAATTCCTGTCCTGTTGAACCCATTGTTTCACAGTACAACTGCAAATGCAGCCCCTTTGTGTTATACCAGACTTAGCAGTGTGACATTTGTATTTTTTATGACATATGTAGAGACTGTGTGTCAATGTGTGCATGCATATTTTTATGACAAATGACAGGGGAATAGCTAATTTGATTTCAGCAGTATTTTTGCAAAACTGTAAAATTATCTTGAGAGGACAGTCATTTTTGTGGTACTCTTTGAAAGGCAGCATACTGATGTTTCAAGGACAGTGTAAATAATTCAAAACAAATTTCAGCACTCATATTTAGGATTATATTCATGCTTTTCACAATAATTAAACATGCAAACTTATCATGTTTTGTTTACAGAATAAATTTTTAATGTACGTTAAATAAAATCTGTTTTACCAGTAAATATATACCATTTTAAAACATTAATTTCCACTTTGTTTGTACCAATACCTTTCATTATTTAATAGACCAGTTTTTGTTTGTGAAAGAATTGCAATCAAAGAGCAAGCATTTTCTATTTCAGATTTACAGCACTGTAAAACATGGGGCAGCACCTTTGTTTTTAGAATTCAGAGGATAAAAAGGTTTCTTGATTTACATACTGGTAAGTTAAATGGATTTTTGTAAAGTAAATTCTATTATACTGTCCAAGAGAAACCAACAACATAAAGTTAAAAACCTGTAGTCAACAAAGTTTTGCTCTACCAGTTGTAAATTAAATAATAAAAATTTTCCATTTAAACATTCTTTATAGATAAAAATTGTTTTCTTCTTGAAATAAATCAGTTACCCAGAACAGCAGTATTCTTAAGACTAGTTTATACATATTCATGCACACAGAATCATAGATTGTATTTCAATATAAGAAAACCATTTTGTTTGCATTCTGCAATTTTGGTAGAGCCCTTACCCTAAAGCTGTGACTCCCTTAGTTCCAGTTGAGCTTGTAAATCTTTGGATCTTTTCCATAGATGGGCCTGTCCTTACCAAAGCAGAACAAAAAGTGCTTGGAAAACTGGTTTAGAGGTTGAATCAAATCCCAGTCTAGAACTGGGAAAATTGGGTCTCTTTGGGAACATACAATTTGAAATTCCAGATTGCCATTTAACACAGGGGTTTGTTCATTGTTTCAGGAAACTTTGCTGAAATCATTCAGGTTAATATCAAGTATCTTACTTGATCCCTTCAGATATATTTAAAATTACTACTGGCTGAATTATTTTCTTCTTTTTCTCAAGATGTCTTCTATGTTCACTTTAAAAGATCTCCAATAGAACCATTTTTTTCATGGTATTTTTAAAAAGCTGGGAAGTTTTTTTTGAAGGGGATTATGAGCAAAGGAAGTTGGACAAGTTAAAAAGAAAAGCTCAGTGTCTTCTGCAAAAGGAAAAGCTTCTTTTGAGCTCCAGGAAGTCTAACATAGTTTCAGAATGCTTTTTTTTCCTGTAATTCATTATCTGACCTGTTACTGCATTGTAATATTTATGAACTTATCTGATAACTAAACCAGATTTTCTAGGAAGTATCATGAATCCTTCATTCATTTAAAGGTCAGAAAGAGGATTATAAAGATCATGGGTTTCAGAGCTGTTGCTGACAATGTGCAGTGCTGCCAATATTTGTCACAGTGCAGAAGAAGAAGGAGAAAAAAATCAGAGTTTTATTTATAGTAAGACATTAATTTTCCTAAGTCTAAACCTGGAGATGCTAAATAATTTTAAAAATGCAAAATCTGGAAGAGAGGACCATCTCTTATTATTCAGACCTGGATATATATTTTAGTCTTCCATGTAGTATTTCTATAACAATCAGGACTATTCTTTTATCAGTTATATTAAAACAATAGTTTTGTGTTTATGTGGATATTTATATATTCCTATTTCAATTCTAGAAAGTTCTGAAACATTTATTTTTGTGAATGATGACTATGAAATAAGGCTTTAATGCTAGTTCCACAAAGGCTTAGCCTGTGTGTCTTGTGCTCTGAACAATGACTTTTTTTTCCAGGTTAATTATCTAAATAATGTCATATTATGAAAGAAGGAGGGAAGAAAAGAGTTTAAAGACAGTCAGGACAATTGACAAAAGAAATGGACCTTCAGGTGGGGTTGGTTGGTTGTGATTTTTTAATATTATATCCAGAAAAGAATTGTCTGAAAGAGGAGAACTGTCTTGCAGTAATATGTCAGTTTTGGTGACCTATGTGAATTGTTCTGGCTGCCCCATCCCTGGCAGCGTCCAAGGCCAGGCTGGATGTGGCTCTGAGCAACCTGGCCTGATGAACAGAGCCCTGCCTGTGGCAGGGGTTTGGAACTAGATGGTCTTTAAGGTCCTTTCCAACCCAAACCATCCTGTGATTCTGTGAATTTAAGCACTCCTAAGCTGGGTTTGGAGCACCTGCTGTGAACCAGACAGAAACACACATTGTGCTGGGGGAAAGGAAATGGGTCTTAAAGCTGTGAAGAGATGCTGGGGAAAAGTTGCATGAGGAACAAGTGTGTAGGGCTCGATCAGTCCTCCCTACCAGGCTTGTGAGCTTTGCTCTGCTGCCAGTCTCTGTGGCCCCTGCACTCCTCTGTCCAGAGGAGAGCTACAAACACATCCCTGCACACCAAATGCCTTCATCTGGCAGTATGGGACACTCACCTTTCTGAGGTTTTCTTGAACCTTTTGTGTATTAGACAGGGTAACAAATAGAAGCATTTAGAGAAATATTTTACTAACTTCTGCTATCTCAGCAGTTTCTGCTACTGTTGTTAGCATTATATCTTCCAGCAGCTTGACCTTTAAACACTAAGTATCTGCCAGCATGAACCAATAAAGGAAAGGAATTATAACTTTCTAACCCAGAGTATTTATTTTCAGAAGTGAATGTATGCACAAACACACATATGTGTGTACACACACACTGACACGAGAACTACACATGACCCTGAAGGAGATTAATATCTGGTTTAGAGTCCATTAGAGTAACTAAGACAAAAAAGGATATGTGCACTTCATTATGAAGAATTTCTCCCCATTTTTTTTCTGTCAGAATTATCTTCTCACTCATACAAACAGCTTTTCCCTTGCTATAAAATCTCCATTAGATGGCTACATTCATTATGCTACTATCAAACCATCTCCATTTAGATGTGAATTTCTTGCTTCTCTTTGTTTTTTTTGCTTTACTCCTACCCAGCTCTCTCTCAGTTCACTGATCCCTTCAGCTGCCTAGAGTTTCACAGTATGCAGGAGTTTACAAATGCAGATGTAGCCAAGCAATGCAGCAACTCTGCCTTCTCAAACCACTCAGTCTCCTCATCATTGCTGTATCTGGAGAAAAATATTTTGACAGTAGTTTGTATATGAGCGATATCTCTACAGCAGCAACAGAAAAACAAATAGAACTTGAAGAAACAGTTGTACAGAATACTAATGTATGTGTTCTATAAACAGTTTCTCTTACTCCTTAAAGAAAATATCCAGCTGAAACCTCAAGAACTTCAGAAGGACAGAATCACTCTTTGAACTCTTCCATAAGTAAATAGGATAGTAATGGAATTGAGGTTTTACTGTTTCCAGAGTTTATTTTGTGGTACCAAAGGTTAAATCCTGTGCAAGTAGAGCAGGGGTGCTTTGTGCTCTCTATTGTGTGGGAGCTGTCCTCTGTTCCTGACAGGACAGCATGTGGCTTCAGTAGTCACAGCCAGGGCATATAAAACACTACTCTAAAAGAAATATACATAAATTTAAGTGATTTGTGTCTCACACCCCAATTCCATACCTTTGAGTTTCATTTCTGATTTCTAAACATCACAGTTACTAACATGCAGTCTATTGCATGCTGTCATCTGATTAAGATAAGGATTTGATTTGTAAATTCCAATGGAACTTGAGTAGAACTCAGACCTTAGAGAAGCAATACCAATACTGAGTTTGCTGTAAAATCTGTATGTAGCTATATTTTAAAAATTTCTCAAGCATGTAATATTTGTGTTTGTGATTACTAGATATGACTAAAAAGTAAAAAACAACCAAAGAAAATAATGCTACTACTCCATACATGTTTGTAAATGTCTTTGTTATAAAGCAACACAATTCTAACTTGAGTAATTTATAAAGATATAAAGCATTCACACTATTTCCATTACCATACCTTGGACTTCAGTCATGATAGTGTTCTTCCTCACAGTGGTCCAAAAAATATATTCTAAGAAGGTTTAAATTTGCACATTAACTTTAATGGAATTGCATCAGTTTGCAATGGTTAAAAGCTGAGGCAGAGGTTTCAGCTGAGTAGCAGCTTCATGGCAAGACTGACTGGGAGGGACTCTGCCAGTTGAAGACAATCCCATTGTGATCCAAAATGTAATCTTGGGGATTATCCAGAGCCCATTCTTCTTAGGGAGAAAGATGGGTGTGGCTAAAAGGAAGCACCCATGTTTACTTCAGCAGCTTTAGGTGAGGCTGTCAGAGCAAGCAGGTAGGGACAGTCACAGAAGAATTCCATTTAATACATCTGGGATTGTTTTTTACAGATTTTTTTTTGACACTTGTAACTGATGCTTGAGTTAAAAGAGAAAACTGCAGGAATATGGAGGGATCACTGAATCAGGGCACTGTGAAATCAAAAGTACAAGTGAATGATTCCAGATTGGTCATGAAATTACAGAATTTACTCAGTGTTGGTAGTTTATGTTCTTAAACAAGCAGCCTGCCTAGTATTAGGAATTGCAGTCACTGGAAATCTATTAACATAGCCAGTTCTGTCCAGACAAGAAGAAGGAAGCGCAGCAAACAGAGAACAGCAACCATGTGCAGTGTTTGGATTCAGTGTGAGATTTATGTGCCCAGTTAGGTATCCAGGTAGCTCTAGAAACCTAGCCCCAAATTCCTAAACTCAGATGAAAAGAAACAAGATATGCAGAGCTCCAATGTAAGGGAGATATTAATATCTGTCTAAGAAGCTATTTTATAATATTTATTTATCATATTCAATGCTAGTAAGAGGATTTTCAAGCTTGGTTTTATTAATTTTAACTGGTACTAGTGTAGGTCTCAAGAAAGTCACTAGAAATGGCCAAAATTTATATAAAGAAGGACAGCTTGTCTCATAAATCAGGAGTATGTATTTATAGGGTTTTTTAATGTGAATTTTCTCATTCTGTGTTTTAATTTCATATAGACCAAAGATAATTTAGTAAAAAACACACGAGTAAAACCCAAAAAAGCAGTTTTATGCCCTGGTTGCATTTACAGAAGACATTGGCTTGTTTCTCACTAGGCAATTTAAATGTGATAAATCTGATACGTTTGTTTGATGTCTAAACAATCTCTTTTCCTCTGCTTAGTGCAATTTTCCCATCCTGTGCTGCTTTGACCCTCAGCCACATTACATATTGATAATCTGTAAAGATATTCAGATAGCTCAGGGCTGTCAATGCTTAATGGTAGTTTTATTACTCTCTTGTAGTTTTTCATGGAACTCCTTTAGCATAATGCAACAAAGTCTACTCTTACAGGAGAAAAAAGTCAGTAAATAGTGTACTTTATACCTGAGATGTGGACACATAAATAGAGATTAGAAGATTGTTTGGATCATTCTGAGAAGAGCACTTATACCTGGGTTTATAGCTTTGTAGTTATTTTGTTATTTCTTAATCCACAAGATGGAAAATTTTATTTGAAATATTGATAATGATGAGATTGTTGTTTCTCACTAGCAGATTGAAAGCTGATGATGATTTTGCACTTCTGCTTTTTGTTTTCATTAGCACAAGTAAAATAAAGATTGTAATTTCTTTACACCACAAGAAGGAGAGGTAAAAGAGATAAATTAATGATTTGCTGTATCAAGCAAGTTATTTTTTATTATGAAAGAAATCAGGACCAAATTTTGACCACTGCCACCTTTGTCAAAATCTCTCTAAACTGAAGAGTGATTAACAACTAGTCCAAACTTCAGAATTTATTTCAAAGTTCCTAAAAAAGAAAGTATTTTATTTATTTAATTAATTTATTTATTTATTTAAAGTAAAGTATTTTTACAATAGAAGGTGTCGTTGCTTAAAAAATACTTGCTCACAGAAAGAGCAGTTATTAAACCCTGCTTCTCAGAAACCTTATTCTCTAGCCTTATTTAAATTCATAGAGTTTTTGACTAGGTGGCCTTGCACGTGGGCTCAGTGTTTTGCATGAGCATGAACTAAATGAAAATACATTAGTGTATCAAGCAGCTCAGGAATATGGCTATTCTACAGAACCTAGATTGCCTAGTTGGGTTGATACTGGAAGAGGAAAATTTTGAATTAGTAATCCCAATCATGCTGTTTTGGCAGCATTGTAGACTAGCCTGAGATCAAGGGCAGAAATCAAACAACTGCTGAATTGGATCTTTACAGGAAGTATGGCTCCTGAAAACAAATCAAGAAAAAAAAATCACAACGAGCTAGCAATTATCTCAAAAAAAGATAATAACTTTATTAGCCTGCCTTTATTTCAAAAGGTATGAAAATATCAATAAACAAAACAAAAATAGCATATCAACTGAAGCAGAAACACTGAGTTAGTAATTTCAATTATCTTAGGAGGCAGATTGCTCTACACTGATGAATCACAGGAAATATTTCTGTGCAGATGCAGGGAAGAATGCTATACACAAATATGTAAGAATCAGTCAAAGCTCTAAAGCTAATAAAAACGTGAATAGTTGTGACTAATTTCTGGTCCTTAATTTTTAGAGAACCAATATCTGTAAAGAAATTTCATGCAGAGAGGACTGGCTAAATAAGGCAAAGAGCAATTCACAAGTACTTTCAGGATTGATATCCAAATCCTGCCTTGGTGGTTATATGTTTACTTATTTGCTGTTAGATAGGAGATGAATGACTGCTGCATGTTTATGAAAGTGCTTTGGATCTCCAAAGCATCTTTAAAAAAGCTGTGAATCATTCTGTCTCAAGTCCACCTGGGAAGTACAGTGTGTGTTACAGTGTGTGCCACTTGCACCCATTTCCTGTCCCAGGCAAACAGAGTGACAGTAAAGCCAGGGTGGGATTTGGCTGGACATCATGAGGAGCAGTCAAAGGAATAAAATTAGAGACTGGGCATTGTTGCTATAAAATATTAAATATTACCATCACTGATAATTATCTGAAAAGCTTGACTGGATCATTAAAAATAATAATAATAATAACCACCAAAACCACACCAAAATTACAGTGTGTCTTTCCTACCTTGCATTAGCGATATTGTTCAAAACAGTGGCTGCCCTTTGCAGGATAAACAAAAGTAGTACGGGGTGGATTGTGGCAGAAGCCACCCTCTTTCCCAGTTTTTCCACAGCCATTCCTTTTGCCCATCAGTTGAACACCCTCACAGTGCAGCTGATTTGAGCAGACACAGTCACACTGCCAGTACTGCCACTGAATGTCACACCTGTGAGGTGGAAATTTGTATCTGCTCAACAAGCTTGACACAATAATCTCTTTTTCTTTGGTTCAGTGTCTACACACAGAAGTTACATGATGAAGGCAATGCCACAGTTTTCCTATTCTTCATTCCTGTTACAGTATTCTGATGTTATAAAGCACAGAACTTAAAGCTCTGTCATGTTTCAGATATGCAGGAATGCAGCTTGGCACATACAGCATAAAGCTTTAGGATCTCAGTTGTACCATCTCTGCCTATGAAATCTTGTGTATTTTAAATGAATGAAAAGTTGTATTCTGCTCTATGAAACCATTGTCCGCTTTGCAGAAGAAATACATGGTATACATTTAACTGCATTCTGTGGCAAATCTGTAACAGCTTAAGTCCTTTGATAGATTTTAAGGCTTTAACAGATATTGTGTGCTGACAAAGGAAGCCAATGCCAAACTGAATAGTGTGTTTCTGTACCATCACAACAGTGATAAATAGATGTTAACCAGGTGTGTTGGATCCATCTGAGAGCTGCCTAAGTGAGAAGAGAGGTGATGCCAGAAGAGCACGCCCCCAGTGCCACATGATTCTGTTGAAGCTGGCACAGGGAGGGGCGGTGCCCCTCCATGCTCTGCCACTGCCACTACCAGGCTTACAGGAACTTCATTTGCCTTAAGAATTCCAGTTCAGTCTGAAAAAATGATAGAACTGCCACTTCTTTGCCAGGAGCTCAAGCCTGAAAATCTATTTGTGGTGATTTTAAAGGGTTGCTAATGTCACTGGAACAACATAGGAACAGGCAGTGTCAAAAACCCCCTTGAAGATGCTTCTTATATTTCCAAATTGTTCTCACTTACACATTCCTACACATGGAATCCAAGCCAAGTTCTCATTGTTGTATCCAAGGAGATATTGGAAAGCATCATCTCTTTCTTGATAATAAGTGTGCCTGGGAAGACATATGCAGACATTATTAAGGATTCTAATTTTGGGTAGTGGAAACACTGCAGCTGAGAGCCAGTGCAGTGTGCTGCTCTCTGGGACGGCCGCACTGTTGGTGTTGGTGCAATGGCTCTCACTTTTAGCTGTGAGCTGTGCTCATCTGGAGCTCTCAGAAAAACCTCCAGAGTCAGATGTTGCTTCTGTGTGCCTGAGAGTCCAACACTGAGTGAGCCAGTTTTGTGTGCTTGAGATATAAGCAGACAAGTGTCTGCTTTCCCCCTATTCTTTCTTGTTTTCTTTTACTATCAATTCAGAATTTTGGTGGGGAGTTTTTTGGGTGTTTTTTTTTTTTCACAGTAGTTTTCAAGGCTCCACATTTACACTGTAGTTTGGAAAGAGCAGGAGGACTGATAGCACCTGCAGGTTTTCAAGTTATATTTAAAAGGAGACACAGACTTCATCTTTTGTGCTCTTACTGGTTATAGCAGTTAACTGAACTTTATCTTCTGTGGATAACTACAGAAAAAAAAAAAAACCACCAACAATATTCCAGAGTTTTAGGATGTGTCATCTTTTCCCTATTAATTCCCTACCCAGTGCTGCTTCTGACACAAGCTCAGCTGGTATTTCATCCTCTATCAAACTTAATCTAAAAAGTACTTCCTGTGGATTTCAAGGGAATTCTGAGAGGAGCATGTTCACACATGAAAATTAAACTGTTCCTCTAAATGGCTTTTATGGAGCCATTGGATGCCCAAATGATATTTAATTGGTAGCATTTCAACATTTTTAATTACTAACCATTCTGCTAAATTTGTTCATGGGGCATACCACTAACATCCAACGTGCTTTTATCCAGTTCTTTTAAAGTGAGAGCCAGCCAGTCACTAGCACAGCATGATAATAACTAAAAAGCAAATAATTCCTCATGAACTCAGGCAATCAGAGCTGGATGTAGAGTTAGGATTTTGTATTGTTAATTAAGCACAGTCAGATGACAAACAGCCCCTGTACTGTGGGTGTGGTGACTGCTGGCACAGAGAACACACAGTGACAATTAATTTATTGCAGCAGAACTGTGAGGGTCAGTGGGGTCACAACAGTGAGCTGAAAATGACCCATCAGAAGGCACAGTGATCAGAGGTGTTTTATTCATCTACATATATAAAAGTTGCTGTGGTGTCTCCAGTGCTTTGTTAGTGCTTTTTCTAATAACACTGCTGTTATTAATACATACAGGCCTCCCTCAGGTCAGAAAGGTAGTTGCCTACTTAGCTGAAATTCAACGAATTCAATTAAATACTGCAGCCTTGGGCTAGAGTTCTAAAATAATATTCATTTTGAGCTTCTCTTGCAGCCTTGGAGTTTTTCCTTAATTGTATTAAACATCCTCAGGGTCCATGTATGTGAGGAAGGGAAGTTCAGGGTCTGAAATAAGCAGTGTTTTCAGATTCACCACCAGATGTGTTTGTTTAAGATAAGACCAAATATTTCCAAATCTGACAGAACAGAAAGAGGGATAATAATTACTGGCACTGGAAAAGTGACATCTCCTGAACTAGATCCTCAGCTAGTGGAAACTGAGGAAGAAGTCTGATGTTACCTGAGTTACGAACATGTTTGCCAACATAATACGGTCCTCTACGCTGAAGTGTATTTCTGTTTATCTTTTGTTTCTATGCCTAAAAACCAGTGAAAGCAGGATTCATAGAAGTAACAATGATCTGCACCTTTTTTTTTTTAATTCATCCTGTGCAGAAAATACAAACATCCTGTGCAGAAAATACAAACATGAAATGAATGTTTATCAGCAATGAATTTCAATAAATCTTTCATTGGTAGTTTTTTCTTTGAAGTATGTATAGATAAATTTTTGCAAAACAAAGACACAGGTTTCAAAAACTTTAAAGGTTCACCCCTTTGCCTTTTATTTAAGCAAATGATGATTTTCACTAAGAAGTCCTAGAACTCTTGTAGTCAATGCAAACAAACATGAGAAATGTGACACTTCAGAGCCTTGAATTCCTTCCATCCAAATTCACTGGAAGCCACAGATTAGTGGTTAAACTCCAAATTTTCCGTACACTATATGTAATTAAGTTTGTTTCTCCTTGAAAGTTTTAGACCTAGAATAAAGATAATGTTTATGAACTAAGGCCTGAAGGCATAGCATAGAAAATAATAAAAGCTAATTCTTAGATGCTAAAATGTCTTTTGTTTACAAAGCTTATGCAGTGGCTGTGGAAGGCAGAACTAATTCTTAGGCTTTATAAAATCAGTTAAATATTAACATAATTGTTTTCCCCAAGCCTTACCAGAATTATGGGTGATTTGGTGGAAGAAAAACTATGTAGTTTCCTAATAAGCCAGCTTTAAAATGGTCCTGTGGCTCAAACTGAAAATGGCCATCTCAAAGCACTTGGTAAAATCTAAGATCTGATTGTAAAGACATATTTCCATAGAATCCCACTATCACCAGTTGGTTAAATGTCAGATCTATAAATCTAAGCTAAAAGAGAACAAAGATGGGCTTACGGGCAAAGAGTGACTATCAAGTGTTCACCTTGACCTGGTTGCAAAATCAACGTTCAAATAGCATCACTTACACAACCAAAGGAAAGGAAATATCTTTATGACTTACCAGTTAAAGAAAAATTATGCTCTCCTTGATCAGAAAGATGCAGCTGTAGTATTTTGTGTAGTGTTATTTTGTGCAATTTCATCAATCCTTGTTTAATGTAAAAAAAAAAAAAACCCAAACTTGTAACATTCATAAATTCAAGATAATATTACAGCTGGTGTGCATTTATAGCTAGGACACAAATTCTTGAGTTTGAAAAAATAATTTACTTTTAGACTTTTTCAGTGAGTTTGTCTTCATGGGTCAGAGTCTCAGCTGATGCAAGTTATCTTTTGTTCATTGAAATCAGCAGAGTAATGATAACTTACACTGGCTAAAGATATGGCTTACTATTTCAACTGAAATGTTCAGTTGCTGAATTTATGGGGATATAATTGAGATACTCTTAAGAAAAAAAAAAAAAGATGCTTTAATTTTCTCATTTATAATGGAGGTGTAGGGTGGGGAAATGGACAGACCATGAAATGATTAGACAGCTTGTGTGACTAATAGGAATATTGTCCCTAAAGGGAAAAAGAACATCTCACCAATACAAGTGCACTCAATTAGAGTTTTAAATTAGGGTGTAATTATATTTTTTAAGGCAGAAAAAAAGAAGAAAGCTTTTAATCTTCTAGGTGGCCTCATTTTAGCAAAAAGACAAATTTAGGCAGTGTTTTGGTTAAAATGATGCTCTGCATCTTTCATAAGTTTGGACTAAATCCAACCCCTGAAGGGCTGGAAACAGTTGTATTATCTTTCTCGTACCTGACTTTAAGAAGAAATGAAACAACAAACAACTCACCAAAACAACAGCACAGCAGCCCATATATTTCTATTTCTAATTATATCTATTTTTTTTTAATAAAAGGATTATTTGTGTCAATTTTGTTTATATCAAATACTATACAACATTCTAGATTTTTGCTTAGAGGTGAGTTGTGTCTGAGGAGCAACAGTGGAAAGACAACAAACAGGCAAGCCTGGATGTGCAGGCTCAGGTGGCTGTTCACAGGTTTTCAGGTATTACACAGACCATGTTATGTGTCCTGGACCTTGGTCTTGCACAAGCAGTCTGGTTTTGGCTGTTTCAGTATCTCAGAGATGGTGCAGTAAGATAATGCAGCTTCCTTATTTATTAGTGCTTGCTGTGGTCCTGTCAGGTAAACTTGGCAGGTATTTAGATACTCGACCTTCCTGGTGCTCCAAATTCAAAGGGAAAAAAAAATTGGCCTTCCAAGTTTCAAATAAAAATGTTTTGGCATTTCTGAGAAATGCATCAGAATGCAAAAAATAAGTGTTTATGTGACAGGAGCAGAAAGCAAACAATAAATGATAAAAATACAAGTCCACTTGGTAGTTATCCTTTAATATAAGGTTAATTAATAAGAGGGAATATCTGTTATGGGAAGAAGGAACAACCATTATGATCTGAACTAGCCCTTACCAGCAAGAGCTGTAGACAACAACTGAAGAAAGGTTCAGATTAAGCACAAAAATATTTTCCTAACATACTCAGGTGCTTAAAGAATCAAATAAGGTAATTATGAGCTTTTCTTAAAACATAGATCTTTCAAGATACTTAGGAGTATCTTGAACCTAAAGAGTTCCTAAAACTTTCAGGCCTAAGTCTGTCCAGTTGATGCTCTGCTGCCAACTGAGACTGATTCCCATGAAAGATCCCACCAGGAAAACTGAAATTTTATACTTATAGAGATACATGTACAAACAACATATATTTTTGCTCCTGGGCTCAAACATTCGGCCATTAAACCCTAAGCAGCCCAGATTACAGACTGTCCCCTTTAGAACTTCATAAAGAAGGTAACACTGTGAGAAGATGCAAGAATTACAGCCCCTGTCCTAACCTGATAATCAATTTATGAATTAGGTATACAATATTGTGTATCTTTGATTGCAGATAAGGACATAAACCTGTTCTCCTGCTTCCCTAGACACCACTCCCACTGAATTGCTGCAGGATCTTCAACAGTCCGTGTCTCCTCCTTCATCTGAAGCCATTAGTATTCTCAGGGAGAAAAGACAAGGGAAAAGATCTCCAGTATGGTTCTGTAACCCTGGAATTAGTGCCAGAGGAACCTGGGGGATAGTTTATTTCCCAGTGACAACTGGAGAACTGAAAATAGAGGCACTGCATCTTCTAGTGCCTGTGATACGTACAATGAAACAGAGGGAACATCATTGCAGGGATACACAGTGCAAGTTCTAACTAGTCTAAGATGAAACAGTGTTTTTCCCCTTACCTTTTATTCTTTAAAAATAAATAACCATATCATTGAAGTAAAAATAATAATGAGTTCATAATTGCAGGGGACACTGCAGAATAACAAGTTGCAGTCAAAACAAAAGCTTGCCCAATTATATATTTATCATCTTAAAATAAGAATCCAGGGGAATATAGATTCCTGAATGCAAAGAGGAAGCGGGCAGTATAGAGGAGACAGGACATGAACACAACTGTGCTGTGATCTCTCTGTTTTATTTCAAAGTATCTCTTGGATTTTTCTTATTTGCACCCTCTGTGTGCCAGCACACAAATGGAGTGCAGCAGCCAAGGCACAGAGGCATCTCTAACTTTCTAACCATGAATGCAGTCAAAATCTACTGACTGGATCCAATGTCTTAGGGCAGACAACCAAGTAGGTAATTGTGTACATTTTCAACAATCCTTGGGCTGGAAAAAGTAAAAGGAGAAGGGAGAAGCAGTGAAATGTGCTTTGGTGATTATCTTCGAAGATTATTAGACTGGACTTTTTCTTGAGACTGTATGAGGAAAGGAAATTTTCACACTTGCAATCTGAATATAATGAAGCCCTTATTTCAATTCTTTCATTTACTGTTTTATCTTTTTTGTTTGCAGTAGATTTGACACCTGCTGTTTTTACCTCTGTCTTCATGTATTATCACCATTTCTCCCAGGGTAAAAGTGCTATCTTTTTATTATAATACTTTTGGAATTGCTTTCCCCATTATGGCCTAAGTATTTTTTATCAAAGCAGTATAATCTAAGCAGCAACCAGGAAGATCTTGCAAAGGCATTCATGCTTCCCCATTCCTTTCAGAACACTTTATACCAGTAGCCCTTGGAATCTCTAATTTGTGCCCAAAAACACCCACACAGAACCTGAGAAACAAATGACCTGCAACCTGAAACAGTCCAGGTTCACATAATACATTGATTTTGTGGGTCTGCTGCAAACATTCCTATCTTCATGTAGCACTGCCTCATAGCAGGAAGCACGGTGCATTGACACCAGTTGACAGCTGATGAATATCTGGCATTGTTCTCTGTGTTCTTTAATGATTTCTCATTCTGACTATGAATCACACAATTGAAAGACTAGTGCAGCAAGGTATCACATAAATCTTACAGTATTTCTATTGTTGCTGCAAATGAATTGCCTGCCTTCCCACAAGTCAGTCAGGATTCTGGGGGGTTTGAAGCAGCTTTAGTCCCTAATTGGTAATAATTTATGTGCGGTAAAACTTAATGACACCAACAAGATGGCTCTTGCACAGAAAGTTAAGTGTTATTTCCTAATGTTGCTCAGAACATTTTCAAAATTTCTCTTAAAAGTCCGGGGTGTGACCAAGCCTCGCTCCTGGTAATACTCCTATGGCTTCCTGCTTAAATGTTTCAACAGTGACTTTATCTGCCCTTCAAAGAAGCCCTTCTGACTGCAGCACTTTGAAAAAGTATTTTAAGAATGGAAAATCAGAAGACACCACCAGCTGTACGGGACTGGATCATGTCCATGGTTGGGTACATTTACAACTCAGTCTCAGGCTTATTCAGGGTCATGTGTTTAGCTCTGCCAGAAGCAGAGAGGGATTTCCACAGGGCACAAGCAGGTGTCCATGTCCTGTCTCTAGAACAAATCATGAGGCACAGAACACTGTATGCTTGCTGATCATGCCAGTGGTCTACATGAAAGCCAAGGAAAAGGCTGGGCTGTGGTCTGCTTGGTCTGCAGACATACAGCAGAGAAAGCCAGCACACAGCTATTAGTTCAGCTGGCATTTTTCAAGTACATGGCACAATTCAGACAATGTGAGCAGAGGGGAAGGTGCTTGGCCATCTCCACTGGCATTATCTGGAATAATAAAATAATAAATAAGAATTATTTTCTGTACTTGGATCAGGGAGTCAAGCCACATTGTCATCTCAGCCTTTTAGCTCTGAGTCACAAAAGACTTCTATCTCCTTCCCAGTTGCAACTGGATGGCAGATTGTTTAGGGTGACATTATCTGGGTCCAGATGGTCCCACCTACTGCAAAATCTGTACAGCTTGTTTATTTTGTGGTGGTTCTATGCCTTGATCTTTTAACAGCACACTGGAGAAGGAGGGGGAAGGATTGAGAGGCTCTGTATATTGCTCTTCTGTGCCACCACTGAATGGTGTTTCCCCATATTTTGTTTTCATTTCAGTTTGTGTCTGAGTTGTATTCCAGAGAAGAGCACTGAACAGATTAGAATTGAATTGCAAATAGAAGATTATTATTTCAGTTGCCCAATGATGTGCTGACATAGGGAAATTATACTTAGGGAAAGGACAGCAACCTCTTTGAAGTGCAATTTTACTTTGAAAAGTAAATCTGAAACTGTTTCTGACAAGTAAATATTTACCATTTCTCAGGGATCCCATGGCAAACCTATTTAGATCCACAAGAATAATTCCGGTGGGAGAGGACCTTTCAGGAGATCTTCATCCACCTCTGGTTCTCAGCAGAGTCACCTATGAGACCTCTGAGTTACTTGGGACTGTATCCAATCTGTGGCTCTGCAAATTGTTTGGGATCTGAGAATCATCTCGGGTTGGGGTTTGGTTTTCAATTCTGGTTCTGCACCCACAGATTTTCGTATACACATTAGGCCTCAGGGAAAAAGGCATATTCACAGAATTTAAATGCCACCTTCACCTTGAGGCACTCACAGGGAGAAGAGGTTACAACTTTGGAAATGCAATCATATGGACTCTCCTGAAGACAGACCTGAGCATTTTTAAAGAGCTGGATATACCATTTCTGTACTATTAACTACTTCACTTCATTTCCTAGTACACTGTTAAAGCGAGGCCCCCAGCTAGGTAGGGAATTATCAGATCTGGAAGTTCATGTGGAAGCCATGAGTGTGTCCTGCTCTTAGAGTTGAGAAGACAATGCTTTGATAATTAGCATCAAATTAGCTTCTCATTGAAGCTAATTAGAGCCCAGTGCAGCAGGCTGTGCCAGCCTCAACAGGTGCATCCAAACATTGCAGATACACCAACTCAGGCCTTGGCAATGGTGCAGTTACAGTACCACAAGCTGTGCCTCATCAGTCAGGTTGCTCAGGATAAACCTGTGCCCATGATTTTCACATGTTAGTGGGGTGAGGTGAAGGCTAGATGTTATCACAGTCTGAATTCCATCTCCATGGAAGGACTAGAGTCTGGTCCTTGCAGAGATTGTTCTTCAAGTTTAACAGAAACAAACACCTTTTCTGCTACCAAAAGGCAGGCCACAAATCCCTAGATGCCTGAGCTGTCCTTAAACTACAGGTTAAGACACTGTCTTGAGCAATGGAAACCCTGGGTTAAGCTCTGGGAGGCCTGCAAGAGGCTCATGTACATATCCACCACTTGGCTGTCTGGTTATACCATAGAAGTGTACTTGTAATTCCTCAGGTAGCATTTCAGAATGAAACTGCTGACTTCTGTGCTTTCTGTATTTGGAATTTCAGTGTATTGAGACACACTGGGCCTGCTGAGTCAGGCCTTGAGGAGCTAAGCAGATGTTCCTGAACTCTAGGTGACAGCAGTGTGTAGGCAAGAGGGAGAAGCCTCGCTCCTCAACCACGGTGCTCTAAATGCAGCTTGGTGCAGACCCTGCTTTGCCCAGGTGATGCACAGGGCAGCTGGCGCAGGGTCAGTGAGGACTGCACCCCCTCGGTGCTGGCTGGGACATGAAGACCCAGTCTGGCAGCAATTAGACAGCTGAGCCATACCCAGACCTCTGAATTATGACACTTCTGACCCAGTTTCCACCCTTCGTAAGTCTGACCATGTTCCAAACTCCGATAACCGTCTACGCTCTGCTGTGAGAAGCCAAGTACAAGAATTCAAGGCCTCAGTGCCATTCTTCTGACAGTTTTAAGGCTGTTGTGTGAGAAAAAAAATTCATTTCACCTCTTAAAATTATTTATCCCTTTCCATATTTGTTCAATATTTATAACGAAGTCTTGGAATGAATATTTCTTCTCTTCCAGATTTTATTTTTTTGCTGCATCTGAGCACTGTGTAAAGAACTCAGATCACCACACTCTGAAGTTACAGTAAATTCCTATTTGAGTGCCAGCTGCTCATGTGGAAGTGTAGTAACAAAAGCTGATGTACTCACTTTCCCCCTAAATTTTCCTAAATGTGATGCAGAACTCAAAGCATTAGCTCTGCTTTAGAGGGAAAGTCCTCACAGTTCAGAACACTGCTGAGGTTCTGTCCAGTCTTGAAGGACACCTAACTGTGAAAAGGGGTTGTGATCAAGATGTCACAGAAATATCTGGTGCACACCACATTCTTACTCTTGCCAAAACTGATTTGAAAATTTATTAAAGCTTTAAGAAAAGGAAAGGGAAAAAACCCTACCAAATTGCCAGTTGTCTTAAGGAGCAAAGAGCAGCTGAAGAGTGAACACCACCCTGCCCTAATGGGTGTCCATAAGAAGGTTCAGTCAGCAGCAGAATTAGTGTGGATTAGGGAAGGCATAACATTCTGCTCTCCAGTCCAGAGTTAAAGGAAGAAAGAGTCTGGAAGGAGTAAACTGCATATTTCCTGGGCTTTGTAGTATCATAGACTACTCACCACATAGGCTGACTCTGATAACATTTACTTTTGCATTCTCTGTGGATTAAAAAAAAAGAAAAAAGGTTTGTAATACAGAATTATTAGTAAAGGCTAGTTAAACGATGCTAAGACCAAACAAAAGCTTTTGTCTGAATAAAGGAAAGGTTAACTAAACTGCACAAGGTATAGCAAATGCCATGAAAAAATTTAGTGTAGTCTAGCAATCATTATTATATTTATACTTTTAGAATAACCTTTTTTTAAAGGCTCAAATATGTGTACTTGGTTTTAAGAAGTTTTTTAAAGCAGAGCACACATAATAACGTTTGAGTCTTGAGACTTGAAAGGCAAGAGCTACAGTGTCAGAAGGGGCTTTCCCAGGAAGAAGGTAAGGATGCCTAGGCCTTAATCAATGTCTGACTTGATATTTCCTTGGAAAAAATAGCAAAAAGAAGAAAATGCCTATTTCCCCATACTGTTTGTAAGATCCTCTTTAACCTATAGCCATGTGAAGCATATGTACCCATAAAATGAAATATTTTACTGAGCCCATTTGAGGTTTTAGCAAAACAGAAGAAAATAACCCCTAAATGTCTTGCTTTCAGTGATCTTCTTGCTCACATAAATCGTTGGTGTGTGTGTGTTCTGCATCATCTCAGCTCTTTTGTTGTAACAACAGAGGAGATGATCAAACCTGGACAAATACAAAGATTTTGATCACTTCATGGGTGTGTCAAAGAACGTTGCTGTTATATAAATGACCTCAACCTTTATGAACCTTTGGCAAGTCTCACTCCAGCTCTCTTTATGCCTTCCCTGTGTTGTCTTCCCCAGCATCTGCTTCTAGTTAGAAGTGCAAGAGAGACCTAATTCAGTGGTAAAGCAACTCTTTCCAGAAATCCATCAGGTAGATATTTCCAACACTCTCAGATAGTCTCAAGGGTTGTGTCCAACAGTCTCCTTTATCCCTACACAGAAGTCCTTCCTTTTTTGTGGCATCATCAAGGTGAATTTTTACCTAGTTGTCAGGTTTCACACAGTTTGGATTCCTGCGTGCTGTGAGTGCGAACCGTTCCCATTATCTCGTTTAGTCAGTAAAAGTCTCTGCTTTACCAAATTCCAAGCAAGTGTGGTAAGCAGCACAAAAGTTGAAATGCCAGTTCTGTTTGTGCCAGTACTTGTTGCTGATTCCCTCCGTGGCTGCTTCCCGACTCTGGCCCTGGGGGCAAACACAGCAGCACATAACAAAAGGTGGGTGTGGGTGGGATCTCTCACTTCTTCAGCTCCTGCCAGCAAAGCACTCTAATCTCGCCTAAAAGGAGTTCACCTCTCGTCAAAGGGAGGCCTGACTCGCCCTCTGCTCAAAAAGTTAAAGAAGTTCTTGTGGAGCCTCAGGCAGATCACTGAGAAATCAGGAATCACAGGAGTGGAGGCATTCAAAAGGACTTGGGTGATTTAGAAGTGTGGGTTTACTGGCTTTCAGTGAGAATCAAACTCTATTGAATGCCATCAGCCTTGTACCTGTATTTGAATAGAATAGAATACGTTGAACAATATCAAGCCTTTTTTTTCTTTTTTTTTTTTTTTTTGCTGCAATTATATTTTTTGCT
>VXAX01000811.1:548943-579666 GCA_013399835.1 Leptocoma aspasia
TATAAATACATATATTACATATATATTATTATTATATAATAATATATATATATTACTGATGACACTGTCAGTATCATCAGATATTCAAATAACTGATCTCTAGCAAATCTAAAACCCACTTCATTTTCACATACATGCCAAATCTTACAGAGTTTTTCAATTATTCATGCTACTGCCTAATTATCTTTTTTTCAGTGTATGGAATTTCATTTAAATCCCCCTGCTATCTTCTTGTATCAGTGGTATAATTGTATAACATTTTAGATGAATGTTGCATTGCAACACTGTACTCAGAAAAATAAAATTAAATTTAAAAACTTTCAAGCTAGCTTCAGGATTTCTCTGGAAATGTAGGGATGAATCAAGCATCTGTTTCCTGTCCCCCTTTGCCATTTACAGCCACTGCAAACATGCTTCCCTCAAACAGCAGCACTTTTCCCAAGCTGAAGTGAGATTGTGGCACTATATATATTGCCTTTTAATGCCTTTATCTGTTTTACTTTCTCTGGATTTTCCAAATCCTTGCAGCCTGCCCTCCACCCAGTTCGAGTGAACTGCTAAAACTAATTTTCACCCTGTGATGAGGTGACAACTGATGAACAGTGGGTGTGTATAATTGATTTCTTTTTAAACCAATGACTCTTTTATGTCCAAGGAGAGAGGAAATGCTCCTCTCTATTGGAGATACAATGCATTTTGGCTGAGTTAAAATAACCTCCTCCATGGCTGACATGACATTACTCTCACTATTTCCTCTATGATTATGTGATCTCTGCCATATCTGGGATGGAAAATCCACGTGCCATGCCAGTTATACACTACATTCTAGTAAGGGGTCATTTCACAGGGCAGTNTATATTTTTTGCTCTGTGGTCTACAGTCAGAATTTTCTGCTTCCCAAAGCTCACAGAAAATATCTTGTGCTTTCCTTTCCCCCCTTCCCTTCTCCTGTTAAGTATCAGTGGTTCCCAATACTCCAGTGACCTGGGGTTAAAATTTGCTGTAATGAAACACAGGATCAGACAAGCTAATGCAAAATCACAGATAATACCTGGACAGCGATCAATATTCCTTTACATGCTTATAGGAAAGAATTGCTAAGTAGTTCCTATTATTGCCTTGCTGCTATCTACATTAATGGTAAACATTCTAAAGTGTTTTTAAGTTTCTGTTATTAATCTATCAAAATACTTCTAATCTTGGCCTCATCAGTTAGCATTTATTTCACAGTCATTAAGATCTTCTCATTTTTCAAGTGGAGAGGAAATTATTATTATTACCTACCTCATTCTCTTTTCTAGTACAAATTATGTCATTAGGACAGGTTTACACATCTGCTTCTTCAAACTTTGAACATTTTGAGATCTGATTCCATTTACCGTCTTTCTCTCCTTCAGTGCTAAGTGCACACTCACACACACGTGTGTATCAGCAAAGCTTCCAGGGAAATGGTGACTGGCATTTTACTGACACCTGTGTCTTCACCTCTTGGACCTTTAGAACGTACAACACATCCTGTGTGAAATGCTTATTTAATAAAATGCACATCCTTACAACAAGGGAACGCCTGTTGGAGGATCCATGAAACAGCAGTGACTGGAGAAGTTCTCCCTTTGACTGGAATTACTTGATCAGTTGTCCTTTACAGAGTACAGACTCACACAGTGATTCCACAACATCTGAAAAGGTATGTTGATACTTTATTCTAGGATTTATTTAGGATTTATTTAATACAGAATTAATATTACGGGACCTTTGACATATACAGTCACCTGTTGAGCACAGCACAGTGACTCTGATGTGAGGCTTTTCCTTTCCACCAGGAGAATAGGTAAGAGGCATGGAATATTCCTCTTTGCCTCCATGATAACAAATTAAAAAGAAAGAAAGCAAGACAAAGATAGATGCTTGATTCATGGGTTTTCATAAAAACTTGTCCAGAAAGTTAAATAATAGTATATTTTATATTATTTTATTTTATATAATAATATAAATANAAAACTTTCAAGCTAGCTTCAGGATTTCTCTGGAAATGTAGGGATGAATCAAGCATCTGTTTCCTGTCCCCCTTTGCCATTTACAGCCACTGCAAACATGCTTCCCTCAAACAGCAGCACTTTTCCCAAGCTGAAGTGAGATTGTGGCACTATATATATTGCCTTTTAATGCCTTTATCTGTTTTACTTTCTCTGGATTTTCCAAATCCTTGCAGCCTGCCCTCCACCCAGTTCGAGTGAACTGCTAAAACTAATTTTCACCCTGTGATGAGGTGACAACTGATGAACAGTGGGTGTGTATAATTGATTTCTTTTTAAACCAATGACTCTTTTATGTCCAAGGAGAGAGGAAATGCTCCTCTCTATTGGAGATACAATGCATTTTGGCTGAGTTAAAATAACCTCCTCCATGGCTGACATGACATTACTCTCACTATTTCCTCTATGATTATGTGATCTCTGCCATATCTGGGATGGAAAATCCACGTGCCATGCCAGTTATACACTACATTCTAGTAAGGGGTCATTTCACAGGGCAGTGTTAAATTAGTTTCCAAGACTATGACAAACTACAAAGTGGCCAGTTTTGCTGGCTGGCTGGAGACACTAATGAAATCGAGAAAATGCAGTTGTCATTTGCAGTGGGACTTGATTCTTGTCAGTAAAGACCTCTTCTGAGAATCACAGGTTTGGCAGAGAAAATGTGACAGTGAGAGGAATGCAACTGGAAAATCATGCATAAGCTTTTCCCAGTCTATTACTGTATCTCACTTAATGGAGCTAAAGTGCTCTTGAAAGCACAGTCTTCTGTACCATATCAGTTGACCTCATCCCTTGCAAATGGAGGTATTAATTTTGCTTAGAAAACTATTCCTTAAAACAGAGAACCAGAAAACATTGCTTATATAATTTACAGTTTAATGAGACCTTAATAGGTGAACAAGCTGGCCTAAGTTAAACCCAGCTACCTCCAGGCTTGAGTGGCCTGGCTGGAGAGGGCGTTTCAGGGCAGAGCTAAATGCCAGCTGTGGCATGGCAGGGGCAGAGCACAGCCATTATTGGCCTTGGGCTTCTGAGTCTGGCCCTAAACACCAGACGGGAACCCCTCCTGCTCTGACCTGTTTGAATTCCCATACACATCTTTGCTTCAGTCTTCGTCAGAGGGAGGCTGGTTGCTTTATTTAGACTGGCCTGAAAATAGTCACCTGTGAGTCCCTGAAACAACAAAAGAAAAGAAAGGATTACCCTGAAGGAAACCCCAGTAAATCACCACTGAAACCTGCAAGGAGCACAGGCTGACTGCCTTCACTGCCTCTACAGAAAAACACATTTGGGAAGGAGCCAACCATTGCAGCACTAACAGCATCTCACCCTTCAGTAAACCCAAGCAACCAAGGATCTCATTTCTAGAGTGTCTGTACTACCCTTATTCCTAGCTAGCAGGTAAGGATACTAAAATACGTTGTGTAAGGTAATTTTGTGGAACAACAGAGGGAAAACACTTTCTTTTTTCACACTACACAGCTTTGCAAAGTTGTTTTGTCTCCTTTCCTTATCAAGCCTATGAATTTTCAGCTCCTGGAGAAATGCCAATTTATATAGTTTCATAAAAAAATAAGCTTTTAACAATAGATCATTAAATATTCCCTGTAGGAAACATCATCAGTTTGTCTATTTATAGAAGCAGATTTTAGGAATTTTGTAAAAATATAGATATTTTGAAGATAAGACAAAATGACCAAACTTACCCAAAGTCAACTGAATAGTTTTTAAAGACTGAGCCTAAGATAACAGGGGTGGATTGGAAAGGATTTAGATTTGGTATCCTACTAACAAATCCATCAGTGTTCCTCTATTTCCTCTGAAAACCTTTAAATTAGATTAATAGAGTTGATCTGTTTTATGTCTAACCTAGTCTTCAACTCGCTCTCCCTCTGACAAAACCATTAACTTGGATAAGTCTTACAGTACATGTAATCCTGATTTTTCCTACATCTGTCTTGCAGGTTCACATATTTGACCTGTATCTGCACTAATTGGTTGAAATATCTGTAAAGTCTATCTCCTTTTATAAGGCTAGAAAGCACAGTGGATTCAGGGATTTGCATACATATTAAAATAACTCAAGTTGTTAAAAGTCTCTCCCTGCACAAGCTCTATTGCATTCTAGGAATGAGATATTTCATTCTGGTCCTGCAAACGAAATGTATTTATTCATTGCAAAACGTATAGTAAGAGCATTTGTTCTTTGAAACTCATTCAAAAGAATAACATTGATTCAAAGCCTTTTAAAAACAAAGGCCTGTGTTGGAAACACTTTTAATAAAAAATATTATTAATTTTGCTTACTATTTGATCAGTTATAATCAGCTGATTCATCATTTCTAATGTGACAGCATATTTTGCTACTTTAAAAAAAGGGAGAGGCCAAATAGGTGATCCTACAACCTGCTACCTCCAACAGCTTCAATACTGACGAGACGTGGGCTGAGTTTATTACTACTTACCTTATTTTCCATATTGCTTAATCTCTGCTACACAACCTGAGTTTTATGGTTTGGAATTACTTGGCAAGTGTTATATTGAAAAATGGAAGCATTGTAAAACTGGGTACAGTTGCTAAACTTCACCAAACTCAGTAATTCTCATAAGATTCCTGCATCACCCCTGATTTCCCTGTGGAGCTAAATCCGAGCATAGATTTTAGTGGCTGAATATCAAGTGTGCAGAGGCAGGTGGTTTTGTGTGGTGTCATCTGGAGCAGGCAGGGCTGGGGAATGTAATGCAGAGCCCTCACACACTCCTGCATCCATGCTTCTCTCATCCATATTTTTTCCCTGAAGCAGATTGCCTTTCTCCAACCACCCTCTGCAATCTACTAAGCTCTGTCCATAGTTATTAGCTCAAGTACAGCTTGAGTGCAAGAAGATCTATTGCCTCCAATATTTGAATTCCTTCCAATACTTTTTTCCTGAGTAGAGATTTATTGCTTCCAACGGGCCCATCTGTGTGAGACTGTGCTGTGTGCATGGAACTGGCCTGGCTTAGCACTAACTCAGGGATGGCCAGGCTGGACTCAAGGGGAGGGGAGCCAAAGATAACCTTTGCAAGCAGCCAGGGGTGTGCCTGGGACAGTTTCAGGGTATACAGAGCACAAGAAATATGTGGGTATGCACAGATCACTACTCCTACTTCAATCAACTTTATCAATTGAACTTCTAGGATGGATCTCTTTCTGATCAGTCCTAACAATGCCAGTACTGTAAAATATATGAAAAGTAGATTCTCACAAATCACACAGTGGTATCTATTTCAGCAGAAATAAATGGCTATAAAATGCAGTTTTCATACAGAAAAGGGAAATAACATATGATTTCAAGTTTGGTTCAGCATCAGTATAATGAAACTTCTGTTCAAATCTTCAACTTTCTATCAACAACCTTTGATTATATTTGCCTTGAAGAATTTCATTCTTCACCAGTTTGAAATGCATAAATTAAATGTTTTGTACTAGGGTCTAAAGAGATCAATTGCTCATTATCAATTAAGCATTTTCATCAGCTAGCATTCTTAAATTTGACTTTCTTACTATTGAAAATTAACTATTGGTACTATTTTAAGATCAAGCTGTAGCATAATATCTTCATGTATTAATCTCTGTATTACAGAAGCAGCAACAAAAGTATTCTAAGTAGTCCTAATAATGAAAAAAAACCCCAAAACTCAGTGACTTGTGTCCTTTTTTGTTTGTCTCCTATGAAAATGTGTATATCCTTTCAGTTAACCACAGTATGATAGAAATGGTATGAAATATATCTGTAAAGTAAAAACTGGCAAAATCTCTGCTTTAGTTTATTTTGTATACAAAGGAAAAAGAGATTCCTTTGTCTCATATGCATTAGGAATAAAATTTCTATTGTGTTGACGTGAGTGTCAAATTCTGAACAGTTTCATCTGAGCAAGGATTAAATTTCAGAAGTTTGTTTTATGCCAGATAACAACCTCTCCATCTAAATCACATGTTCCATAAAGCACTGTAATGGTCTCTGGGTTTTGTCAAAGGAACTGTTCAGCTCTCTGGCTGGATCAAAGCTATCCTTGCCACTGTCATAATAATTAATTAGGTATTAGTAATTGTTAATTTGGCACTATACCTAAAATCTTTATTTTATTTGAACTTGGTATAACAGTAATAGTCTCTTGGTATAATACTAATAGTCTCTCCCTGCACAAGCTCTATTGCATTCTAGGAATGAGATATTTCATTCTGGTCCTGCAAACGAAATGTATTTATTCATTGTAAAAATTCTCAGAGAATATAGTAAAAATTCTCAGAGAATTTTACATTAATGTTTGGTAACTTTTTTGCACCTCAGAAGGTGACATAAAAAATCATTCTAAATGAGAAGAGATTTTCTTAATAGATCATTTTCTGGTGTAGAGGATGTTCATACCAGGTTTTTGAGGCATATTATTAAAATGTCTAAAATATGGACCTTTGCTTCCCTGGGTAATCATTGGTTAGACTGTGATTCTGGAGAGATGTTCTGATTCATTCCTTGGGGAATGTTAACTGCATAGGGAGATTTCCTCTAAAATACACTATAATACAGTAGAAGTTTTAAATTTGACTGTGTGAAAATATCATAGTGTGGCCAGTATGACTTCAAATGCTATGAACCACAGCCATGGGATTGGCAGTTTTGTCTAATATTTAATGGTAATTCACTTTCTTTATTCTGCCAAATTACACTTGGCTGTTTGGTAATTTGTGTCATTAAGGGGCTCCAAGGAAAGTGCACTGTGGGGTGCAAAAGGCAAATGGGGAAGACTTTAAAAACCTCTTTGTAACAAGCCGTATGCTCAGACATGTTTTGGGTTTTTTTAAGTATGTTGATACATAGAAAATATACGTGTACATATCATAGTTATGAAGTTAACCTTTAACACCTATTTCACTCCCAGGCCCGCTTTGGGACTTTTTTTTTTCCTTATCCCTTTTTAGATCATCCAGTACACAATCTACTGTGTGACAATCATATAAAACTGTGTCAGACTCAGCCAGTGACTTTAATTGTGTCACAAATGTAATGTGACATGAGCAATGCACCCTGGTGTTCCAAGGAATAACACAATGTGTCACAGTGGCAATGTGTAAATTAGGCTTCTCCAAGTGCCTTTGTTATGGAAACTGTGGCCTTCGAATGAAGCTATTGCACAGGAGTGCAGGAATCTGAGCCCAGGAGCAGCTCTGGCCTGGGATTTGGCTATGCCCACACTGAATTCTTTTCTGTGATCCGTAAATAATGTAGCAATGCTTCTAACTATCCCAGACAGGCTTCAAACGATTTTAATCAAATGGTTATTCTAAAGGTGTTTATATGTATCAAAAATCTACAAGACTGCAGATATGTTTTTTCTCACCAAGGTGCAATTCATCTGCCAGAGAGGGGATTCAATTTTCTTCCTCCCCACATCTATCAATACACCTGTGCATATAATATAAGGATTTCAACTACTCTGTGTATACCACATATTCTACTTTGAATTCAAATTTCTATAAATCATGTTCCCCAATATTTCTAAAACTTGAATAGATATTCATTTAACATTTTGAAAGAGAGAGTAATTGGATGTCTCTTGTGTGATAGCATGCAACATTTAAATTGCACCCATCTCTATATTTTCAAGTTTAATGTTTCTGTCTATGGGATAGTTACAGGCTGAGTCCAGTCAAGAGACTCTTTTGTTTTGATCATTAAAAAGAGATTTTGATATGTGCTTGGTGTGCTTGATTTGCAAAGCTAACAAACTTCTACTGTCTATAGTTGATAATAAAATGATATTCAGTGGACTGTGATCTTTGCATGAGACAGTCATTTAGGACCAGGAAGCACTGTACTCACAGAGCCTGGTTAAATGTTATTACAATTCAGGTTCATTAATTTTTCTAATTAATCTGATTGATTAAAAGTAGTTGTGAAGCCCAATTGGAAAATCAGAACAACAAAGTAATTGAAAAATCAGCTGACTATGGTAAAAGATCTGGAAACATGGTACTCTAAAAGATGAGACCAAAAAAAAACCTAACAAAAGAGTCCTGGCCACAGTCACAAACCTGGAGTGGTTAGAATGCTTAGTCCCCACTGCCTGGAGCTAAACCATTCCTAATGGTGTTAGTTCCAGCTCACTTAAATAAGTCAATTAGATAATGTCTTTTCTGCTCTGGCTTCCCATTCTTTTGCTTTTGAAAGCAAAATATTGTTTGTTTATATGTTTGGCATTTTGTAAGTGGGAGTGGAAGTGACCATTCAATATAAAATTCAGGAGAGGCCTGAGCCCAGCACTCGTGGTCCAAACCAGTGGGAATATTTCAGGGCTACCAGGGAACTCCACCAGGCTCTAACACCCTCAAAAGCCTTTCCTTGCTGGGGCTGTGTCGGTGATAATGGTGCTGAAGACTCAGCACCACACTCGTGTTTGACTTTGTGTGATCATAGGCCGGGCCCGTGGGCTGAGTTCCTGTTGGTAACTGGGGTGCCCTGGTGTGTTCCTGAGCATGCTGCTTTAATCTGAAAGGAATCCAGCTTGACACAGAATGGGGAGTGGACAGAACTGGAAGCTCCTCTTTAAGAACACTCCTATTCCAAGCTGAAGTATCAAGGCAGGCTTATCCATTTATCTCCTTTCAGGTCAGTCTGGCTAATGACCTTTCCATTCTCCAGGTCATTATGCCATGATCAATATATCAATATTTTCTGGTAACTACTACCACAGATGTCTTTTGCATGGCTGCATTGCTGAAGTGGGGCACAGTCACTCTTTGTGTATTGGAGCCTCCATCCAAGTCAAGCATTTAGGGTGTTTGGTTTTTTTTTTTTAATCATATCCAATTAATGGGATATGATTCTTTTATACTTTTGCCATGAGTCCATATGCACTTTACTGTGTTGAAAATATTCGTAATTGAAACTTATGTATTAAGAAATATTATACATTATATTTGTTCTCAAAAGTGCCCACAAGCTCCATAGGGGCCAGCACTGAGGGTTTGGTTTCTGAGCCCTGTGTTTGTATATTCTAGGCAGGATGGACAAGTCACAAACTCTGGATCTGTGTGCAGGCTATTCTGGACTTCAGAGTGAATGTCTGAGCCCTCTGAAGAGAGAAATATATCAAAACTGTATCTGTGTCCCACCAGCACAATTAAACTGTCCAGAATGTGCTGAAGTGTTGATTATTGAGCTTCTCAGACGTGTTGAAAGAACTCAAAATTGCCCCTTTACACCAGAGGTTTTCATTTAATTAATACTATCAAATAGGCTGCAGTGTCCTATTTCAGAGTAATCAGATTTCAATTATACTGCAGTCAAGGCCCCACAAGACCACATAACATCCCTGTTTCTGCAGATTACACTAAGTTATGATGATATTTTGAATATTTTGTCTTTTTTGTGTGGCTTTATGTCATAGATGCAAGTTAGATATATTGTTCCAACAAGCTGACTTTTTGCATTAATTATTGAGATAGTAGGCAGTTCTGAAATATTCTAAAAGGCTTCTATAACCTTCATTTCAGCGACTAACACTCACTTTTAATGTTAGTCTCTTTTGCCAAGCAAATCACCCAGCTTGGCCTTCTTTGTGCCAGGATACATTTTTTCAGCAAGAAGGAGATGTTCATGCTTCCACGTTCCACAACAACAAGACACAGAAGTAGGGGGGATTACCTGGTTACAATGAATTAAAAAATATTAACCACTAATGTGCTGTAGAAGATATTAATTATGTGTATGGGCTTCCCCAGCATGATTTGCTTTGATATAACACAAAGAGAACAAAAATCAATGGACAATTAATGTGATTTTAAGAGAAAAAAAAAATTAGTGATTTCTCTGAACCTGATCTGTTCAATTGGTGGCACATGCAAACATCAGTTAGTGTCTGCCACTTTTCTCTGACAAGACTCTGAAACTGAGTACTGAACTGTCTGAAATCTCTGAGAGGTATTCTATGGTCTTCCAAAAACTTTGAATCAGGCTCTTACCCAGACATTTGATTTCCTTTTCTTCTCTAGCCAGGGTTTCAGAGTTGAACATTGGAAAATTTTTATGTAATAAGAGCAGCAGGGCTATTAATACCCTAAATACAATCTACATAAGGTAGCACTAGAGTTAATCTTTTGTTGCTGTGGATAAAGTACAAGACTTATATTTGGGGAACTCATCATTAGATCATGATATCATAGTAATGTCATAGGAGTAAGAATAAAAGATGAAATTGGTGTTCTTCACTGGTCTCAAGCTTTGTGAAGTGATTTGAATGCCTTGGATTGTAACAACTCTTACAGACACAGAAGACAAAGATTAATTAGAAAACATTAAAAGCTCTTGGCAAATAAGAATTTTAGTAACACAGATGCTGCATACAAATAATCCTCGTAGAATATAATTCTATTGTTTCATAATTCAGGCATAAATGGGGATTTCAGTTCCATTGTAATGCTGTAGTGTGAAATGTGACAGCTAAAATTGCTTCAGTGACCCTCATCCAAGAGGGTGTGAATATTCAGAAAGTGATTCTTATGCAAGTTTTTTTTTATTACTAGATCTTCCTGATATACTCCCTTATTTCATAAATACTGTATCTCTCTTTTTTTAAAATCAATTTCTTCCTATCTCACTCATTTTGCTGACAAATATTGAGTATAGAATACAGTGATAACAGCATAGAGAAAATTTAATGACAAAATCTAAGAACAACTGTACACACTCTAAAGTGATAAACAGTGTGTAACTGTACACACTGTAAGGTGGCAAAGAGTCAAAACCCCAGAAAATTAAAGAAAAAAAGAAGGAAGGACATTCTTTTAGATGTCATATAGAAGAAAAACAGGTCTCAGTAACAAAGGGTCTAGGTTGGCCTTCATACATTTGAAGATCATATTTCACCCTCTTTGCGTCACAAACAAGGAGATTTTCTGTTTAGCTGTGAACCTTCCAGCTTGAGGAAGACACAAAAGAAATAAATAACTACAGAAACCTTTGGAAGACTTTGTAGCGGCTGCAGGAGTACAGCACAGTGGTGCAGAGCAGAAGGACACTGACTGACATGAGTTTGACTCTGCTCACCCAGGTAGAATTCTTGCAGAGAAATCCCTCTGCCCCGCACCCCTGTAACTCCATCAGTGGAGATCCAACCTCAAGTTGCTGCACGAAGATGAAAATCTCAGAACGTGCCATAATGCCAGTTGAAATTCACCAGCAGAAGGGAAAGCACAAACAGTTGAAATGGCAAAGCCATCACCAAATCCATCCAGGACCAGGTGGATAATTTATGAATAATTTATTCACAGAATGTCAGTGGGTGTTGGATTCAGAAATAGTGTCTGAATAGACTTTAATTTTCCGTGATCCATCACCTGTTTGAGAGTAGTCTCTGTATATTTTTTCAAACATTGTTCTGATAGCCTGCTCATTCATGAGGATTTTTTTGTGACTTCAGGTATTGGAATTTGCCATCATCTTAAGAAATACACCTAACATAGTTTCTGTTACATTAAGCAATTAGAAAATATTAGTCTGGTTTTCAATAAGTAACCATAATTATGTGTTATTATTAACCAGCATAATTATCTACTAATAAGTAAAGTCTACCTATTAATCTACAAAATAACCTACCAATCTTCCTACTAACCTACAAAGACCTGCCAAGACATACTAGTAAATATTAATCACACTTCTAAGGCACTGGAGGACAAACACCTTAGGCTATGTGCTTCACAGGACATGTCACTGGGAATACTGGGACACTAAAGTAAATGTGAAAGCATATTTCAGCTAAATTGTGGCTGCAGACTGGTCATCCACATTCCATCCTGAATTTGGAACCTTCTTTACTTGGAAGGAGCAGCAGACTTGGTCCAGTCTTCCTCCTGTCTGCCCTGTGACAGCATCAACACGAGTGCAAGGGCTGTGCTCCTTTCACCCATTTTGTCTGAGCCAGAGACAATTTCATCATCACTGCTGTGCTGTAAGAGAGAGAACATCAGCAGCCATGTGGGTTACAGCAGGTTTCACATGCCTGCAATCCCATCTCCCCAGGAGCTGCCTGCCTTTCTTCCCAGTATTGTCCCAGCACCATCAACACCAATATCGTGCCCTGGTACTTTCCTTTATTACCACACCCTGGTATCAGCCTTGAATTCACTGCACTCTTCAGCCCAGCATCTTCAGCATCTCTCTGGTCTCCAAAGCCCTCAGCAATTATTGCTTCAGGCAAGAGGGCCTGGTGACCTCTGTACCCTCCCTGCCCATCTTACTGCATCTCTTCCAACCAATGTAATTTTAGTTAAATTCAAGGTCATCTCCACACAGATCCCATTCTCAGGATTTTGCAGACACTGCAGGAGTGTGCTAGGCTAAATATTTACCATCACAAGCTCCCAGTCACTCTCCCACAGCCACTCCCTGAACCCAGTATCGTTCCAGCTCGCAGATGGTCCTGTGACACCATAGAGTCGTCTCCTCCCACCTCTCACTCTGAAGGGCTACATGAAAAAAGGCAAGCATTACCTCATGCTAATAGGGAAAGTGTGATTAATATTTTCTCTATATTTAATCTCGTCAGCTCGCTCACTAGGTGACATAATTAATATATGAATATACAGATTTGTATTCCTACATGGTTCTTTGTTCTGAGGAACATCCTCTGTTCAGTGTAACAGAATGTAAATACCTTGCTCATGGGTGCCTTCCTATCACCTTACCTCTGGAGCAGGAAACAGGAGGATTTTCTCAAGACTTGCTACAAAGAATTGGGAAACACCTGCTGCTCGTATTTCTAGGCACACACTTGGCAATTGTACTTCTCCCAGTCCCAGTTAAAAGAATTTGAAGGCTGGATACATCTTGCTTCTTTGGCTCTGAATTGGGAATGAAAGTGGGGTGGCTTGTGTCTAGGTGGCTGCTGGATAGCAATGTCTCTTCCTGTGCTTAAGCCACCTCAGCAGTACGGCTGAGCTGAGAAAGAGGAAACATAAAGCACGTGTTGCACAGAGAAGGTGAGGTTTGGGTAAAACCCTCACCTGAGTGTCCTGTGCTGTCACCTGTCATCTGTGCTTCCCCTCATGGGTCTGATTCGCTTTTGTCACTTTGGCAAAACTAAATCTGTCATTAAGCTACTTTTAGAGACAAAACAACCAAACAGCAGATGTGGTGGAGAGAAATGGTTTTAACAGAAAGGTCTGTCCTGTAGGATTCATCCAACTTTGTGGAATTCATCCAACTCACAGTAAAGAACAGAAACCTTATGACAAATGTCAGGAAATATAGGCTATATATTCCCCCACTGATGTTGTCCACATAATTTTACCTCTTTTTTCTTTAGGCAGCCATGCTCTCTTCACCTTAAAAAGAAGCTCTTGTAATTAAATGCCTCTGTGGAAAGCCCACATCTGGGTCACAGTTTAAAGGATGTTGTCTCTGTGCTGTTAGGATGATTCCTTGTCAAGCAAGGAATGAGTAGACACATGTGCAAGCAACTGGGCACATTCAGGCAAGACATACTTGTCAGCCACTGAGTCTTTGCAGTGATTTATCTGGATTTAGGGTTCACTCCTGCTTTCTGTGCATATTTCAAAGCAAATTGCAAACATATTCATCATCCTCTCTTAGTGGAGGTACAGAGTCAGGAACTAAATAAGAAATGAGCTTTACTCAGAATTACAAAACAAATGGAATAGACTGATAAATACATTGGGATATTTTTATAAATTATGTTCCATGAACTTTGCACTCTGACTGATAAAACCGTGGGGGGTTTATTTTGTTATCCCTTGCAGGCACATTTTTGATCCCAAACACACTTGCTTTAGAGCAAAATGTACCAATATTTAGATCACTTTTATTTTCCATTCAGACAGATAAAAATTTAACTGTGTGACTGTATTAGCTGTAGGTTGTCCATAGGGCATGACAGTCATGTTTGAAGTTCTTTTGTTTGAATAAGGGGTATATGTTTCAAGCCCCTCTAAATGTACTCAATGCTGCAGTTGATCACGTTCAAAGGGCAAAAAGGGAATGGCATTTTATTCCTTACTGCTGAGCACTTCTTGAAGTACTACAGTCTTCATTTGTGGCAGTCACCATTTGTCTGACCTACTCATGCAGGATCCAAACATCTCATGTAGGATCCAAACATCTCACATTTCAGATTTATTCATCCTCACAACACCCGATAGAGCATAATTTTCCTATTCTTACAATGGAGAAAGTGAAATATTTGGGGGGGAAAAGCTGTAAACGACCAAGTAACTTATAATGTTACAGTGGAAACTATACCACTGCTGTTCAGATCAAAGGAAACATTTAAGTGCCCAACTGGCTTTGGTTATAATTGAAAGCAAGATACTGAGTTAGGCTAAGATCAGTTTACAGCAATATTCATTTTGCATTAATGGATACGACTTGCAGGAATAAAATTTTTCTTAATGAAACTCCACATAATGAATCATGAGAAATATATATTATTATGAATCCTGGTTCCATGTATTTGAAGCTTGGGTGGAGGAGGCAGGCAAAGACTATAAATAGAGCAGGCTGGCTGAGGCCACCAAAGAGAGGCCAGTGCAGTTAGCTGTCTGTGTCCTGTGTCTTCTTCCTCTGTGCCAGATGGGGAAAGGATGGCTTTACAGGCAGGGTCAAGAAATGAAAACAGCAGACACAGAACTTGCATTTGTAAATGTCAGCTCTGCCTCTCCATCCATCAAGGGACACAGAGCAGTTCAAACACTCCCTTTAGCTCACACTTCACGTTTTAGAGTCCTTCTCCTTTCCTGGTGTGGCAGCCTCCTGTGCACTGGATACACAGCAACAGCCAGGGAGCCCTGCCTGCCCCCTCAGCCTTGGGTACCCCTGCATTTGTGCAAATGCACATTCATGCCTTTCTCAGGTGGGTGTAGCCAGCTGGAATGATTGATGGGGAATATTACTGCAACTCCTCTTACTCCCTTGTTTGTCCCAGCACTAGGATTGCCATTGCCATCTTTACTTTCCCACTGCCTTTCATCCTGACAGAGCTTTCTGCCTGTACACAGAGGATCTGAAGTACAGCCACTTCAAAGTGTGAAGGCAGCATTAAGGTGCAGAAAGGGCAGCTGAGGAGATGGCCTTCAGATCCTGACCCAGCAGATTTGCATCTCAGGTGCCCACACAGAGCCCAGGAGTTTCGTTTCTGAGGCTTGCTCTCTCAGAGGTTCCGTGTCTGGAGGATTGTACGGGCTGCCAAGGCAGCACTCTTGTCAAGTCTGGTTACCTCAGGTGTCTGTTCCTGGTGTCGAGGGAAGTGAGCCCAGACCAAAGCTTTCCATAGACTGCAGGACTCACAGCGTTGCTTTGCTTTGCATCTAACAATACACAAAACTGTGCTGCAAGTTACTGGGGGCTCTAGCAGGATTTCTGTGTATTTCTCTGAATTTCCTATTTTAAGTTACACCCAAATCTTGTCAGGTTGTTTCAAAATTTGCTTGAAACTCTTTCAGAATTTACAGGGACTGCACAGGGAAACTGACCCTTGCAGCACACGTGCGGATCGCACAATTTTTATGGAAACAATTTCAAAATACATATAAATGGTGTGTCAGGGGCTCTGTGACTGCCTGATCATAGCAGCCAGTGGAAGCACTGGCCTAGGGGGCATGAGTCCTCTGTTCTGCATCTTTTTCCCTCCCCAACTTTAGCCTAAAGAGGACACCCTGCTACTGCTCTTGAATCTGGTGTTAGGAGATATCAGTGGAGGTTTATTCTTCTCCTACTTTCTCTTGAGGATTTGGATAGGAAGCTCAATAGCATCCTTTCTGCTTTAATTTGACAGTTTTCTTCCCCTCTGCATCCACAGAGGGTGAAAGAAGTTTAATTCAATAGTATATTTAATTTAATAGTATAAAGAATTTCTTACAGTGAACTTTTCTCAGAGAAATCTTTGAAATATTGTGCATCTTTATTATTGCAGTCCCATTCCATTTGGCAGTGTATGTAAGTAATCAAAAGTCTAATGAAAAATGTGGTGTAAAGTAGGAAACAACATTGAAAGTCAAACTCTATACAAAATTATAGAGAGATGAGTAATTCTCACTTACTCCCCTGAGCTTTGGATCAAGTCTTTATGTCAGAGAATAAAGAACATCTGTCTTCCAATAAATAGTAAAGTTGCCACTCAGTGGGAATGGGCACACAAAGAGTGCTCTTTCACTATTAGAGCTTTTATCCTACCAAAACACCAGCTACCTCCCAACAATTCCATAACAATGTAGATTTAAATCTGTATGAGAATATGTAATAGATGTAACCAGAATCACATTCCAATGTCCAAATTTTCTTAATTAAAAACTACTTTATACCCACAGTGTATTAGATACAGCATCCATGTTATCTGATTATTTTCAAAATAATATACATTCAATATTACATTCTGGCACTACATAAACCTTGATAAATTCATAATGAAATGAAGCAAACCTTATTTATCTTTAAAATCCAGGCACTAAACTTGAATATCCTCCTGGAAATTTTAATTAGCAATTTAAAAAATGCTAAGGAAAAGTATTTGCTCCCAGTTGTCTGTTCAGGCTAAATGAAATTATTTCTGGAAGTAATATAATTAGAATCCTTTTAGTTCTTAATCAATATTTTATTTACATTTATTTTCTTTGTACTACTTGATTAGTTCTTTTGAAAATGGTGGGGTAGGTAGCTTATTTTCAGTTTATTATATACTCACATATATCTGCACTTTCACTAATAGATAAACCCCTTGCAGTACAGCAACAATGTAAAAATCATGAAATTATGTTTTTTCAGCTTGGCAACTGGAATTCTACTGTGTATCAAGAGGAATGGCGTTAATAAGTTTTCAGCTGACCTAAGTTCCTGCATGAAAATATCTTTCCTGGAGATCATGTAAGTTATACATTGCACAAAGGGCCTGATTCACCTAGATTGTCTTAAGCTTATGCAAAATGAATAGAAAAGAGAAAGTAAAGCTTATCATTCTCATTTAGCTACACGTTACACTCTGACAGACCCAAAGCAAGGACCCAAACCTGGAATGAGCCAAGCCCTGCACCTACTGGAGTTCCACTGAGAGAAAGGACTCCACATAACTGTCCCACAACAAACACACTTGATTACTCACCATGCAACGTAGGATGGCATATTCCTAATATACAAAGAACCTGTTGGAATGGAAACCATATCAGCAATGGTCAAAAGGGCAAAGATTCTCTTTTGTTTATGCCAGATTTCTGAAGATTTTTGTTGTTTTTTTTCTCTGTGTTAATCATGACACTGTTTCCATCAGCCACAGACTGTGTTCTGCAAAATGATGTGAACTCTAGCTCCTGTCAGATTTGAACTGAAATAGCACGTGATTAAGTTAGACTGATGGAGGGACTGAGGGTTGTATTACACTTTACAATGTATTTCAGAATTTTTTTTCATTTTTTCTAGCTAGTCATTACCTCTCTGTGGAGTTTGATTCTGCAGAGCTCTTGTGGGCTATGGGTGTCAGTGACACAAATCTCTCTCTCTGTGCACCTTTGAACCCAGCACATGACAGTCCCAGTGTCACCAGAGTCCAGCAGGTGACTGCAGCCCCAGAGCCAGCTCTCCACAGCTGATGTGAGGAGCTGTGCCCAGCGTGCTCTCAGAGCAGGAGAAAGGCAGTGTCTTCCCAGCAGTGTGAGCTGGAGGCATCAGAAGCAGGGGGAAGTCATGCAAGGTTCTTCAGGTTTTATGCAAATTGCTTAAGACTCGGCAGGTCTGTTAAGATCTCAGTGCTGGCAGACACATTGTGTGTACATCTGAGGCTTGGTATATTTATGTGTATAGTGTGTGTGTGCCTAAGCAATGAAAATTAGTCAGTCCAGTGTTTCACCAAAACTGAAACCCAAACAGAAATTTTGTGTTGTTAAACAAATCCCTCACATTTATTTTAAAGTGTTTCATTTACTTTTCTTTCTCTCCTAAGCCAGAACTGAAGGACAAAATCCTAATGCTTACCAAAGAAAATGTTTTTCTGAGACCTTTGCACCTATTTTGTATAACGTGAGCCCATTTTGCATAACCAAGAGGGTAATTCATCTATTTTAGATAACTATCCAAGCTGAAACTGTTGAGTGCTCATAGTTAAGTAGTTGAGTGATATAAAAGTGACTTGATTTTTTCAATATTTATAAAGGTATACGTGTAGTGGTGAAAATTATGACAAGTTAAAGCTCTTGAACACCTCTTTTATATCTTTCCTTTACCAACGTATCCGATACATGTTTCTGTAGCTTAAAGTGACTTTCTAAACTGTGCTTCAGACCTCAGACTTTAGGTTATGGTTTGAAAAAGTTCTAAAAATAGCATAAGTGTTTAAGTGTCTACAAAGGGAGAATGACAAAATGACCCAGAATTGTGCTGGGGACACAAAACGGGGGCATGGCTGGTGCCACGGGAAGGCCAAGCTGCCATCCAGAGAGACCAGAGCAAAGAAATGGGCTCATCTCTGGAACCTCATGAAGTGCCAACTTCTGCACCTGGGAAGGAGCATTCCCAAGCACCAAGATGTGATGGGGGCCACCTGATTGGCAAGCAGCTTTGCAGAAAAGGCCCCAGAGGTCCTGGTGGACCAGGAGACAGAAACCTGACCTTGCAGTAAGGAATGCTGATGTATCTTGGGCTGCTTAGGAGTGTTGCCAGTGGAATGAGGGAGGTGATCCAACCCCTCTACTCAACACCACACCAGACCTTATGAGCTCCCCAGAACAAGAGGGATATGGATACTGGGGAGTTTTTAATGAGGGACCACAAAGGTGATGAAGGGACAGGAGCATCTCTCCTGTGAGGAAATGCTGACACAGCTGGGACTGTTTAGACTGGAGGAGAAAAGGGTTGGGGGAAATCTTTCACAGCTTTCTGAAGAAGACTATGCCCAGTGACAGGGGGAAGCAATGGACAAAAACTAAAACACAGGAGGCTTCCAGCTGGAACCGGTTTTTAACCGTGAGAGTTAAAATCAAGGGTGACCAGCATAGGCTTCCCGTGGAGGCTGTGGAGCCCCCATTCCAGGAGATGCTCAAAAGTCCTCTGGATATGGTCCTGGGTCACTGGCTCTTGGCCCAGGATGGTTGAAAAGGAACAAAATGTCCCTTTCCTTGGACCCCCTGTACTGGCTGCTTTCACTTGTGTACGTCTGACTCCTCCTGAGGTCCATTCTGGGAGAAACAAAATGGAATGTTCCCGATCTGAATCTTTTTGAGATCAGAATCTCTTTCATGTAAGAAGCAAAAAACAGATTAACTAAGTCTAAACTAAATTTTACAATGAACTAGTTAAAATGCTAATATTTACTGCAAAATGCTGAATTTACTGCAGATAAGCCCTTTTAGTCATATTTTAAATGAATATATTTTATTTTGGTAACTGTCTGGAAAACTTCCATTATTTCTTCACATGGCCAGACAAAGGCTGAGATACCTTGACTACTTTTTTTTGCATGAGCTAGCAGAAAAATCAGATAAGTACAAAAACGTAAAAGAGGTTATATATATTTTTACCACAAATATAGTGTAATTGTATTAATTGAAACTGTTCCTGATTACAGGATGTTGGTGAACTAAACCCGTGTATTAAACTAGTTTTGATCTTCATGTGTTACTTAAAAGTTGATGTTTCTATAAACAGAAAATTAATTAATTTGATAAATAATCCTGTTATGGGTTCAAATTAAAAAAGTGTGTTAGGACTTGGAGAGCAATTTCATTTGTCAGTCACACTAATGCATTATTCTAAGTTAATTAAAATGCTTTCTTTTTTCTTTTTTTTTTGTTTGCTAATGTTTTTCATTTGAGTTCTGATTTCCTGATGTTTCAATTAGGTTTTTTTTTCAGTGTTATAATGAGCATCAAGTTATGATCAATGGTTAGTAAAATTTATGACACTGTTACTCAACCTTAAGCTCTATTTGACTTCATAATATTTCAGATGACATAATATTTCAGATGACTTGATGTATGCAAACAGATACCTAATTCAGCTACTGTTACATATGTACTTAATGAATGTAATGACATTTATGGAACTAGTCAGAATTTTTTCAATGCAACATTTTCTGCTCCAACTGAAATTGTGCCAAAACTGGAACATTTTGGCAACAATATTAACTTTGATGAAGTTTCACAGGATTATTTCTAAACTCTAGAATAGGCTTCCTGGAATATGAGAATAAAAGATGGAAAACTTGAATTTCTTGAGCTAAGCATCAACATTTGGCCAAAGTCCCATTTTTTGCCAAAAGTTTTGGCATACTTTCATTCCAGATTGACACAAAAAGATTTTCAAAGAAAAACACATAAAATAAGAGGCTCCCCCACTTAGCCCTAGGTCATTGTTGGAATTGCCATTATTAGACTGTATCAGTCTCTCTGGGTTTACAACCTGCTCATCATTTACACCTCTTCAGTTGTTCTGTGGCTATTTGGGAAAACCTTAAAACCATTGTGCTTGCAATGGAAGAGACTGTTTGGTGGACAGTTTGGTTCCAAATTGCTGCAAACTTTCCCCACAGACTGGATGGCACGGAATTTTGTCCAGGACAAAGGGGAAGGAAGTTGGAGGGAAAGAGAAGCCAGGATGAGGGTGTGGAAGGAGCCTGCAAGGCTGGCCTGTGGATCATCCTGACAAGGAGAATGAGTGGCTGTGACTCCCAGTGGGAATTAGGGAGTTGCTGCTTTTGAATATTCACTCAGATGCATTCTTTCATCTTAAAATGCCCAAGTACTTTTAATAAATCTCAGTCCGGGAGACTGAAACAGACATACTGCAGAAAGACAGAATTAAGATGTCTTAAGATAAAGGTTGAAAGCCTGAACCCAGTTTGATAAAACAAGGGTAATTGATGGTTCAGAGTGATCAAGCTGATCAAGCCAAAATTGCTGAGGGACATGTTTTAAATACAGGTTTAATTAAATGATTTGGATAGAGGACTTTGAAATTTAGGGAAACCAGAGATGGAGACCTTGCAGCAATGAAAGAAGGGAGATACGACAGAGTATGACAGATGTGAGCAGAGATGTTTCAGCATAAAAATGACAGATTAAGCACAGCCTGGAGAAACAACATAGATGTGTATGAAAAGGAAAAGGAAAGGATAACTCCTAGCTCATAACCACAGAAATAAAAATAAGTTCAAAGAACAGGATACAGTAACCTGAATACTTGACTTTTTACAATTAATTTGCTGTTGTTTGTGCACTCTAAGGAAGGACTGTGAAGGCTCTAATAATTTTTCCACCCACTTGCAACTCCAGGAAAAAAGATTAAATGTGATTTTTTTTTAAAATGCACTTTGATTTGAATATGTGTACATATAAATAAGAATCATCCAGGTGCCCTCTCATTTAATAACCAAATTCAGGACTTTCCTGGTATAAATTGGTACTCCATGTTCAGTTCCAATGCCAGCAAACAATGGTCAGATTTTCTGAAGTGGAAAGTGCAAGACATCTCAGAATAAACATGGTATCCTATGACTTAGCAAGAATCATACATTTATTACAGTGCTGCCAAAGTACAGAGAAGTTGCAAATGGTTTAGGTAATTTCAAATTACTTCTGGGGCAAGCACCCAATCTGAGAGATCTGAAAACCGAGCAGTTCAAAAATAAAGAGCTCCCAAACATAATTTTTTCATTTCAGCAAGCTGTAGCAGTAGCATGCCAATTTGAGATCCAATCTAGCAGCAGCTTTTGGTCTATTATGGTGACTATAGTTCAAATGTTTATAAATATTTTGCCTGGTAAATCTAGGTGACTGTGCTAGCAGCACAGGAGGCCGTACCTGTGGTGGCTAAAAGATTGCAGGCAGCTATTTGGCTATGGAATTGTCAGTATGCCTGAACTGACCTGACAAATGCATTTTACATTTACCCAGCAGAAGAATTCACATCCATTCCACCAGAAGACACCCCCGCCCCCACCTTGAAGTTAATAGGACATCAAATTTTGGCACAAAGTGTTTAAAGTTTCTTGGTCTTAGTGAAGACCTAAGAAGATATAAAGAGAAGTAGCACATGTCCCTACCACTTGGTTAATTTACCAAATGTTAAATTAATATCTTTTTAAAGCAATTTGGAGCACCTTACAGAGCCTGCTGTGGGAACAGGGAGGGACAGGGGGGTGAGCCCAGCCTGCTCTGCAGCTCAGGCATGGAGAGCACGTGTGGAAATGCACACAGAGCACAAAACAGTGCAGCCCTGCATTATGGCTTCAGCTCCTGTCAGCAGTGTCCAGCACTCACACACGGGCAGGTCTAGCACCTGACACACAGAATATCTGCACAAAGTGCCATCAGTCTCCCTTCTTCCCTCACACACTTCTTCTGCTACTGTGAAATCCTCATCCAATAAGGTTAGAGAAAGAGTAAATGATTGTTAATCTTTCAGATATTTCTGTCTTGTCTTTCTTGATTCCTTTTTTTTTCTTTCATCCAAAAAACAAATTCTCTCTTTAAAAATTGTTTCAAATAAATAATCCACTCTCAGACCACTTAGATTTTCATTTAAGAGGAAAGCGAAATAAATTAGTTTGGTACTTCATAATATGTATTGATCTACTGGACAGATTTACAATACAATACAATTTAATTTATAGAGTATCTCATAATACTGACATCAACAAAATTACTTACAGTGAATTTTAAACACATTATCATAGCATATCCATTGACTAACTTAGAAAAATATCTTTGCTTTATATATTTTTTAGAAAAGCTGAACAAAGAAAGATGTGGTTTATCCTGGAAGTAATTACAAATGTCAGGATAATGATGACACAACATCACTTCTTAAACAAATATTTGGAAGCAGCAGCTAACAGGGAGCTGTGACACAAAATTCTCCCAGTAAGTTTCATTCTCTGTTATCCCACAGCTTGGGAAGATGTTTTCACCATAATTTGTTCAGTGTAAAATAATGAAGATATATATTTGATATAACTCTTTGCTTATTTCCATGGAAAGCAATTTCTACTGAGAGCAATTATGCTGGATTCTGCACCTGGGATGAGTGTAATCCTGGAGGTACTTATGAACTGGGGCACAAGAGGCTGGAATGCAGCCCTGAAGAAAGGGATGTAGGAGTTTTGGTTGATGGTGAGCTCAATATGAGCTCAACTTTCAAGAAGCAAGAAAATATACACCTAATCTTATGCAGAAAACCCTAATTAGAAACATATTAAATGAAACAAAGAATGACACCAATCCATTTTTGACATTTTTAACATAATGGTTAAGCGATTTCAAATTTATATGGTCAGCCTTGACAATAGGAACAATCATTCCAAATAATCAGTGTTCTTTGTGATCAACCCACAAAAGGGGGTGAATTAACTTACAGTAAGAGAACCAGAAATGTGACTGCAAAGGGAGTAAATTTATTCATTAAATATTAATAATGATATTGATAATTATATAAATAAATTTCAAATATTTATTAATTTTAATCTGGTCATCTCTTTCTTTCCAGCTCCACCCCTGCATTACATATCTGTACAATTTCTGTCATAAATATTTATACAGTCAGCTAATGTGAATTTAGTGCAGTAGAACTATTCTGAATATCTCTCTGTATTTTCATTATTTCTTTCATTGACCTGTACTGTAGTGATTTTTTTTTTTCCCTAAACATTGCAACTTATCATTTTTCAAGCTTTAATTCCAAAGTCATTTGATTCTGGGCAGGGGAGAGAGCCCAGATAAATACTGCTCTGCATGTACTAGCTGGTGTTTCTATTTCAAGAGTCTGCTGATTTCAGGAGATATAAGTTACTCTTCAGGATAATAATTTTCCCAGACTCCAATGCAGGCTTCTTGTTAGGATTTTACTGAATGTGGACCACACTATTTCTTCAGCATGGAAAGTACTGAAAAACAAACCATGATGAATTTTCACATTTTTTTATTCTTAACAAGCACCATAATTTTCCTCTTCTCTGTAACTATATCTATTAGAAAATATAGCAGTCACAGATAGAGTAAAATAAACACCAGTTTTGAAAAGGCAAGAATTCAATATAGGCAGTTTAAGGATTAAACAGCATTGAGTAGTGTCTTTTCTAGCCTTTTTGCAGTGGAATAAATGACCACAGAAGTTACAGGCAGCTGAGAAAGTAGCACTCTACTCAGCAATTAGAAGTGATGGATAAAATGAGAATAGAACTGCAAAGCTGTCATTTTCGGATATTAAAAAGACAAGCATTTTTCTAGGCTAACTGAAAAAATTATTTGCTCATCTACTTATTCTGCTTATATGTCAAAAATATAAAAGCTTTATAGCATTTAACATTTTAATGGTTCTGGAGAAATAGCAAACTTAGGCCCAGTTTCCCTCTCATTGAATTCTCATGGTGAGAATTTATTCTAGAATCTCAGAACATGATGAGTTGGAAGGGATCCATCAGGATCACCTGGCCGTGTGCAGGACACCCCAAGAATTCCCATGTGCCTGGGAGCATTGTCCAGATGCTTCTTGAACTTGTCTTTGAACTCAAAGTGGACTCAGACCCTTGCTTTGAAAGGAAATTAATATTTGACAAGTAGAAAATATAAATATAGAATTGCTAATATAAATATAGGATATTATGCTACAGTTCTGGTGGCATAAATTTGGAGTTAAAAGTAACACTTGTTAGACATAAAAAATTTGGATAAATTTGCTTATTTTCATTCATCTTCTGCTTTCTTCCAGTTTATGAACTTTCTAAACAGTTTGTGACTGTGATCTGTAAGGCTCACATCCAGACTCCAGGAATGAACCACACAAAGCTCTCCTTAAAAATGGGACCAAGGTCAACTTTCCATTTCCTCATTAAACCCATGTTAGGCTTATTGTTGCCTAGGATCAAGGGGAGAAAATTCCCTCAAGGGGAGAAAATTCCCTCACCTTTGCAGTGAGTTGGGACAGTTCTGAGCTTTTTCCTGAAAAAGGGGTTTACCTAGATGGACACTAATGCTTTAGATACAGGGTCACTGCTAAGAAACAAAGTTGCACAAAAACAATCAGTTTCAAAATTTACATTTTTTGATGAGAATCGGACAGTGAGAGCTCGCCTGCTAGAGTACACAAACCAAACAGCTTGTCCATGAAAAAGCTGCTGAATGTGACAGTTAAAGAGAGATAAAAAAGGTGGAAGGTCTTGGCTGGGATCCCAGCTCCTGGAAGCACCATGGTTATATTGGATTCAGTGGATCAGTGTGGGTTTCTCCCTGCAAGGGCCTGGCCATCCAAAGGCATTGAAATGTGTCCCAGGGCTTGTTCTACCAAAGCCATTTTGCAGCTCTCCCAGCACAGGACAAACTCTGCAATGTTCTGCAGAACTTACTAAGTGGAAGAGAGTCCTCAGGCTGCCACCCAGCACTGGCATGTCCATCAATGTCCAGGTCCTGGAGAGCAGCAAGTGCAGTACTTGTTCCAGTCTTGTTTTCCCCAAGAGCAGACCTAAAGTTTCTACCTGCCCTTCAATCACTTCTGCTTCATAGCAATCTGTGTCAAAGAACACTATGACAATAATGTATAACTCTAGGGAACACTGATATTATGTAAACTGCAGCATAATACTTAACATATTAAATTCAATTTTTCAGTTTAGCTGTTCTCTGCCTGTTTTGCTTGGCTTTAAACTAGACAGATTTCCCGTGCCAAATGCAGCAGTTGGAACTGACCACCTACAGCACAAGATTAAGGAAATGAAAAAATGCTGTGTATTTGTTCTGAAGCTAAAACCTCCTTTCTCTTCAGCGAAGGAACTTCATTGATTACAAACCACACTGCTTTAAATTAAATAAAATTGAAATATAATGAGCTATTGTGGAGTGAAGTATAGTTTATGTAAGGTTTTTCAATCTCATAAACTCTAAGGGAGGTCACCCTTCTCCTAACGAAATTTTCCAGGCTTCTCTACAAAGGAAAAATTTATCTGTAAACCTGGCAATTTTATTATAAAGCCAGTACAAGCAGTGAAAAGAAGTTGATTACAGTTCATTCGAGGCTGTTTATTTCTACTGATTTGCCCTGTCTGTAAATAACATCTTCATGACAGTGTAGCATCTTTTGTGGCTGTGTGGAGCAAAGCCCTGGTTTGGCTCTGCAGGCAGAGCTCCAGAGGCTCAGCCTGCCCAGGCGTGCGGAAGGCAGGAGCCACAGCTTCAGTGTCACACGGGCTCCTGGCTTTGTCACCATCTCTCTGGCCACTGTAGCATGAAGCTACAGCAGGAGCTCGTGAAGGAACACAACTTCCTCCCCTTGCCCAGACACAAGAGGTGAGCAGCACCTCTGGAGTTATTCCAGCTCCAGTGAAATGGAATGAACATCCACAGATGAGAGACAAAGCACTGACTCCAGAGGCAGGGTGGCCCTGCTGTCTGTTTCTGGCAAAACAAAGTACATACTTATTTCTGAGTCTTGCTAGCTCAGTAAATTTCTAATACTCAACCAGCCACCTAAAACAAATAAAAATATAGGTGTAAATTCATTCAAAAATCTAGTGGAATGATCCTATCAGTCTTGGAGTCATTGTGATGCTTTCTCAAGTACAGGTACAGCTGGCTGGAGGATGTAATGATCTAGTTTAAAATATGTACCTTAACCTAAGTTCTATTAAACAAAATAATTTCATTACAGTTTGTGTGCTGGAGAATAGCAATATCGTGCTACTCTGTGATCTCTCTCCCATCTTCTCTGATATAAATACAATATTTAATATATCATTCAGTACGGATTTCAGTCTGTCATTTTTGTTCACTGAAGGAGCACATCTGAAGACTCCACCATTCCCAATTCCCATGTAATGAAAATAATTTCTATTTTCCCATTTATTTTAAAGTTGCTTGACTTGCATACTTACATGACTGCATACTTGTGTGAAATACAAGAAGTTTGTTTAAGTTAAAGTCAGCTCAGAGAGGAACAGAACCACAGGAAAAGGAAAACATAGTACATGTTCAGTGCATACCAAGTATGGAATCATCAGATTACTTAAAAATATATAAAATTAATCTCAGACAGCATATTGGAGTTTTACCCAAGTTATAACAGTTTTGAACAAGTACTTTCCAAACAGATAAAAATGCCAGTCTTCTTCATAGAGCTGCTCCCTTCTCTTTAGCTCATGGTGCAGCAGCAGCCTGTTGGGTGGCTGCTGCTAAGGCTCCTCTCATGGTAGGTATGGGATACCACCAGGAGTAAGGAGACTTCTGTAAAATTAAAGAAAAGAAGAGATACTATATTAAAAAGCCCATAAGGCACCAGTAGATGCTGGTTCACCATGTCCCTCCTCAAGGAGAGCAAGTAAAAAAGCTGTGTTATCTCTCAGATGACTCTCATTAATGAAAGCGTCAATATTTGTGCCTTGTTTCAGAGAGACTGAATAACAACAGACCTTTCAAGAGGTCTCAGAAGAAGACCTCACTACACTGTGGATCTAGAGTTATGTTAAGACAGAGAGAATTGTGTTAAAATGAAGAAAGACCAAAAGGCTGAGAACAGGCATCACTGGAAAGGCCATGGGGGTGAGTTATGTTATCAAGTCTCAAGAGTCAGCTCAGAATTACTACACAGACCAATGTGGAAATATTTTGTAATACCTTTTTCTACAATGATATAGAAAATTCAATTCTAGCAATTTTATGGTTAACACATTCCCAAAGTGTTATTTTTATTCACAGAGATGGTCCCTCTCGATATATTTTACTAAGGTCCACTTCAGCAGATTGGTAGTTGTGGCTTCTGTCCAACAAAGCACACAGAGAGGTGAACCTGTGAGTAGCTGGATGGATTGTAGTGAAGAACAGATATGTTTAAGGTATTCATACACTTAACTGCTTTTCTGGATTATAATTTGGATGAACAACATCTCTATGTCACTCCATCAGCCTGTCCAGCAATGCAATGGAGCTGTTGAAAAGTTAATGTGATTGTTAAGTCGTTGGAAACAGGGCATGCACAAGTTGGGGAAATCATCTTGTGGAAGCACTTGTTTGAAATTAGTTCTTGCTTTTTCAAATTAGCTCATTTTTCTGAATAAGAGAGCTGACTATTCTGTCCAAAAATGGTGAAATTAAATAAAATTAACATACTCGGTTATTAATCAAATAGGTGGCACCGATTTGACTGCAGCTTAAGAGGACATTTTAAAGGAAAAAGAACAAATGCAAAAGTACATGTGTTTTATTAACAACAGAAAAAGTGTTATTATTTTTGTATTTTATTAGTTCTGAATAATATCCTCCTAATTAAAATTAATGCCATCTAGATTCCTTGAATAGCATTTTAGCAAGAATAAAGAAAACAATCCAAATTTCCTATAAATATTTTGCTGCACATTAGAAGTAATTATCAACTAATTTACTTAAATACCAGGCTTGTGCTACTATAGTCAATGAGGCTTGTGCTATACAGCAAATTAGATTTCAAAACCCAAGCGTAAACAGAAGGCAGGGGCCTAGGCTGAGAAATCAGGAAATGGTGTTGAGCTCAACAGGTAAAATTATCCCTAAGGAATTGTTCAGCTTTGAGCCAGTGGGCCCTGATGGGCAGCCAGAGGCAGGTGCTGACAGGACACTGTGGGATGCAGAACACTGGAGCTGTCTAACCAGGCTTGAACCTCACCCCAGTGAAGGGAACAAGATGTGAACGTTTGCGGAACTGCCTGGGTGATTTATGAGATTAGATCCCATTTCAACACTCCTTGGGTATTTAAATCTTAAGAAAACCCCATGACACTTAGGCTAGAAAGGCCAAGGTTTTCTGAAAGAAAGCAAAAGATGCATAAAGGTCAGGTAGGTTTTTCAGTGGTCTAAAAACACCTCTCTGTGTTGTCTTAAGCATAGGCTAGTTCATTTTTTTTTCTTTTTCTTTCTTTTTCCATTGATAACAGGGTTCAAAGGCTGCTGAAGTCAATGGAAAGCCTTTCTCTGTATCAGTGATTTTGAATATCATTTGTGAGAAACCGTCATGCATCATCTCCATTTGCAGAGAGACAACTGAACACAAGCTCTGCACTGGATTTTCACTCTGTGCCTGAATCAGGACACTATCTGAGATCTCATATATGAGACCTCCTCTAATCTGTCTTGAAGCAAACAAGATCAGAAGTGAAGTTTGTCCCTTCTCATTGCAAGGACCTCCCAAGGGCTTTAGGCCTTTTAGACCTACAGGAGCATTATCAATATGTCTTCACGATTTTAAGAAGGCTGAGTAAAGAAGGAAAAAGTTTACTGAGCTTCTGGTTTTCCTCAGATGATTACACAGGGAACATAGAATTTCTTCTATCTGTGACAGTAGGATTGTTGTAACCATGCTCCAAGGATATAAGAGAAGCAGGATGGAGACTACCTTTCATCAGACAGTTTGAGCTGGAAAAATACCTGGCAAATACCTCTTCAAATCTGAAAAGGAGCAGCAAACCTCTATCTATGTAAATATTAGAAACAATTGGTCCAAGTTCAGTATGAAAAAGAGAAGCAGTTACATGAGTTAGTCATTTTTTCTCCTTCCTTCAGAGTACAATGTTTTACATCAAGTCCTTAGCCTTTGCAGCAGCGTGGAGAATAAAGAAAGTCAGCCAAGAGCTGTGGGGAGCTAGTTAAAATGAAAGTGGAGAACATAAAACTGTCCCATAAACTCAATCCCTTTACTTAATCTATGGAACCTACCCCCCTATATCCAGTAAAAAGGTGCATCTTTATTTCCTAAGTTTTGTTCTGAAGGTATTTTCTAAGTGTAGAAAATACATGAGGAGGACATGAGGTGCATGAGGACCAGGACTGAAAATCTGGGGACTATTTAGCTGATTTGCAAAACATAATTTCTCATTCACAACTGTTTTGATGTTTGTTGATTATGTGCCTGAGCTCATTTTGACACATGGGAACTGTATAAATTTGCTGTCATTATTGTCCTGGGTACATCTGGCAGACTGGGAAACCTTTGCTTTGTTTTGGAATGCCCATAAGCAGAATCTGTGGAGTGACCACAAGTAGTGTTATAATTTGAACACAAGGGGGTAATTTTTTTGAGTACTGCAGTTTTGGGTCGTTTTGGTCTCTTTTTCCTTAATGGGCACAAAATTGAGTTTTCTACAAATATTTTCAAATTTCCCAAAGTAATTTTAGGTACTGTTTATAAAAAAAACCCCCAACAACAATAACAACAAAAACCAACAAAAAAACCAAACAGAAAGAAAGGCATCAGAGCTTTACCCTAAATTCCAGGAAACTGCCTGAAAATAACTAGAAAAAAAATTTAATATTAAACTGAAATGGTAGGACTATGTGTGTGTGTGTGTGTGTGTGTTTGTGTGTGTGATACCAGCCATTTCAGGCTAATGTGAAAATACCTAGATTTTTCCCTATCCTATTTAAAATAAAAATTATTACAATATTTTTGTCTGTTTTTCCTTGGAATATTTTCAGTTTTCAACTGTATGTCCTAATTTAAAACATGGATGTCAAAAGTTTGGTATTTTCCTATGCCACAAAGGTCTCAATTTTGCTTAGCTTCAAACTTAGGTAGTTTAGTAGTTTTAGCAGTGGGTTTTCCATGTGGAATAAAGAAGAAAACAGCTACCACATTGATGCCAAAATGACTTTTGTCTTTTCTTTTTATATGCCTTTTATATAACTTTGATGTAT
>VXAX01000812.1:6288-32242 GCA_013399835.1 Leptocoma aspasia
TTATTATTATTATTACAAAATTGTAATCAAAATCCAGTGCTGCAGTGGGTGACAAATTAAAACTCAACCTGATGATGGTATAAGAAATGAGACAGAAAAAAGTGGGTACAAGGTACTTCACACAGAGTACCTTGGTACTCTGTGTGAAGAAGATTCATTCTTCCTTTGAGATATCGCTGAGCATTTTAGCCAGATCTTAAAATTTTCTGATACAGAATTATTTTTATTTCAGCACTAAAATCTTGGTTTGCCACATTTCAAAACAACTTTTAGATTAGGACTGAGGTTCAAGGACTTACGAATGCAGTGCATCTATAATATGCAGTAAATTAGTCTAGCAGTTGGCTTCAGAGAGGAGGTGATCAGAGATGCACTCACAAAGTATAAACTCTGTGCACTATTATAAGATATAATAGATCTATAAGATATAGACTTCAGTAGAAGTTTTGATTAATAAGAATGTAGTCTTAATGCTGTGTGTGGTTCATTCAGGTTCCAAAATCTAGAAAGAGACCAAATTAGTTATTCTGAGTCACCTACATGTGATAACAGGTGACAGAGTTTATAATTTGGAATGGATCTACAAAAAAGCTCCCCAAGACTGAGAGCAGTGTTAGATACTTTAGGATTCATTTGACATGAAGAAAATACTTCTATTTGGGGTGGATTCTTCCCTTTCGTCTTCTCTGAGTTGTTTTTGCCTTTTGTACGAAGATTTCAGTGGACTGCTTTTGCTGCTGAACATAGCTCACTTATACATTACAGTAAATTGCCATTATTTTCAGCTGGATGCTTTTTACATCCAATGAAGGGAAGAAAATGTAGCTGGGTGTGAGCAAAATTCAGCTTTGTTTAAAGTAAAAGAATTATATTACCAAGGACCCTCGTCTGTATATCTAGAAGTTTCTTTTTCGATGTCAGATGTTTTTAAAATCATATTAGTGCATGTTTTCTTTTTCCTTATTGTTGTATCAGAGGTACAGTTCTGTTGGGCCTTGCTCATGGACTGATGCTTTCATTTTGGAGCTGGTCTTCTATCATCAGTTTTGCCTTGTTTCTCATAGGTAGGTGCAAATCCTGAGCAGAATTTTTGTCGGTTACCTTATTCCCTTTACTCAAGTCCTCTGACCTGACACCACATCTCAGGAGTGTGGCTAATCAAAGCATCCTTTTCCCTTGCCACTGACTGTAGTACACATATGTCTGACCAGTTGACTAAGGGCTGCAGGCCAAATCTCTAGGCCATTGCAAAGCAGTGTTATTGTATTCAGAAGCCCTGTTGAGGTTCTGTTCCCTTGAGCAGCATCTCAGTTCTGACCACCTGCATTGTATAACAGTTGGACTTGACGATCTTAGAGGTCTTTTCCAACCTTAGTGATTCTGTGATAAGGCCACATCTAGGGTTATGGGGTTGAGATGACACAAGCCTCTCAATTCCACAGGAGGCAAAATAACTTGTAATTTAACAAGCAGTCTACCTGGAGACAAGCTTGCCTCCTGTCTCTTTATTTGCCAAGTTCTGCAGGCAATAAAATAGAATGAACAGGCAGGTTTTAGTGTTAAGAAATGTGTGTGCAGATTGTAATGTAAACATGAACATTTGATTTTTGATGTACACACATTGCTTATTTAAAACAAGCACAGAAAGGTTCTTTAGTTGATTCAAACATTGAATTCTAAAATGCTCAGAACCTTGATATATAAAAGTTAAATATTAAAAGTATTTCTATACATTTGCTTTCATGGTGTGGCAGTAAATATTCGTACTACAATAATGTTTCAAAATGAAATTGTCCCATTACAGAGAAGTTCTGTGGTTGTTTATTCTCTGTTTAGAGTTAAATCCCCAAGTCAAAGATAGCTCGGTAAGTCAAGGATCTTGCAGTTAGTAAAAGATTAATAGTTGCTTTCTTGCCCATCCTGTGGTTATCTACAGAGAAAGATCATAAAAAGATATGTTTTCTCTTCATATTAATCTATTTGATTCTTTCTGTATTATGGTAAAACAAATCAATAACTGACAGACTTCTTACTCTCCTAAGAACTGCATCATTCCTCTGTTGTGCTGAAGAACTCTGTAAGAAAAACTCTTTGGTTTTGACTCTTGATGATGTTTCTCTGCCCTCTTTCTGCTGTACTGTTTTCAGCTGAATTGGCAATGTTTAAAGGAATGACATATTGGGAGAAATAAAAGACTGTCTTTGGCTACTGTGAATAACTGTCCTTCTAGTGATGCAGATTTCATGGCTGGAAAGCACAGTCATATTTCCCAGACTCTATTTTCTGCCAGCCAGAATATGAAAATGAATGCGGTGGGTAATATACCTGACTGAGACTTACTCTATTCTGTCCCTTCACAGGTTTGGCATCTTCAGCTGGTCTCCTTTATTTACATACCTGGAGTGCTGCTGTTGCGGGCAACGTTCTTGGTATCTTTACTATGTGTGTGTGGCCTCAGCTAGCTGGACGCTTTGTTAGCTGTCTGCATCCTGGGAGAGCCATGAGTACAGCCATGTTTGCCTACGTTCTTGAATTATTCTTCTGTGTATGGTGTACAGCTTATAAATTTGTACCTGGAGGAGTTTACATTAGAGAAAGCTCCCATCTTCTTCTAGGTACATTTGTGATAATGAACTAATACAAATATGCTTGCTTTAGCCTCAGGCAGACATGTGAAATGTATTTAGTGTATAAAGAGTCTTTTCAAATGCTCGGTTACTTTTTACTTATTTACTGTGGTAAGAGTTTCAGTGCAAAAATTAATGAGACATGCAAAATATATTCTGCTTGTTTCTTTACTGTTGGAAATAGTCTAAAATGTGGACAGGAAATGGAATTAAGGGAAAATGACAAAGTGGAGAAATGTCTGATAACTAAAGTACACAGCGGAGGAAGAGATCTGTTATCTAGTCACCCTAAAAACATGGCTGCAATCCAGGGTGTGAATGCACAAATATGCTGGCTACCTAAGGTAGCAGTGCCTCAGGTAACAGGGTAGCTTCTGGGACTGTAATGTAATTCATTGCATTATTTAGCCCTGCTCTGGAGAGCAAAATGCAGCACCCTGCTGATCTAGCTAGTCTACATTGGAGACCTGAGCTTCTTTCCCATGTGGTTCTACCTTATGTTTTATGGACACACCAGTTTGGGGGAATTCAGATAAGCCTGTAGTGTCAGAAACACGTGAACAGGACAGGCAGAAAAGAAATTGTCAGGGATTTGCAAATAAGGAAAAACTGAGTTGAGCAAATATAAAGGCTTTAGCAAGATGATCACTTGATGAGGGTGGAGAGGTAGAAAGGAAACCAACCCTTCCTGGTTTTGTTTCCAGAAATATTTTCGCAATAGGTACTAACATGTTTCAATGGCATATTTCACTAACTATATTTAAACAATGCCAAACATTGTCTTGGGCTAATTGTGTGGGACATTTTTTTAAATGTGACGCATCAGTATATTTTATTTGGTAAGGATTAATGAATGCTGTGCTTAAGTTGTTGCTCCAAAGGTTTCAGATTTCATAAATGTCTTTGCAACTACTTTGTGTCACTCCAGTTTCTTACTCTCCATGTGTGTTTCTTATTATGGCATTCAGATGAGGGATTTGGGTTCATTATGTTTTGAGGAAAATTTCATTCCATTATTGCATTACTTTCTTTGTTCTGAAAGCACTCTGAGGAGTCTTTAGGAACAGTTATCTTAGCTAATTAAATTTAATTTTTTGAAGTTATATGAGGAAAGCATGTGGTAGAGGAGTGTCAAATGCTTTCTTGAGTAATGCTTTCACAAAAGAAATACTTTTATTCAAAATTCCTCTCTTACTTCCTTTGAAATGCACACTTGTGATTAATTTACCTGTCATGATCACTGGGTAGTAACAGAGAGATGGCCCTAGTTTTCTCTTTGGTAAAGAAAACTGTAAATGGAACACAGCTGATGGCACTACATGAGTTTAAATTCCATCTGAGAATCCAGTTTCTGTCTTTTTGATGCCATCCGATAGCTTATCAAAGATTGTACCATGAGACTGTGTATTTGTTGCTGTGCTTTTACCCTTACAGCTTGGCTTTCTGGCAAACTGCTTGTTTTCTTCTGGTTTCTTCCAGGTGCAAGTACTATTTCTTGCTTTCTTCTGCTGTCCAATATCCTGCCTTTCTCTTGCTGCAGTTTGGGTAGGGAACTGCACCAGGAAAAGTGACGATCAAAGTAAGATCATGAAATTCAAAACTTCTGTGCTGCTTCACTGTGATGTGATATAATGCTGAGGGGTCAGATTCCTGATTTTTATCAACTTTAGTGGCTGTGAATCAGTCATCCTTTGAGAAAGGTTTTGTGTGTGCCCCTTCATTGTGCTAGACCCAGTGTCCTGGTTTGCAAACTTTCACTACAACTAATGCAACAAGTAAGGGAAATTAAAAAAAATACTGAGTAATAGTTAGCTATTACTCTGAAGTAAAATATGGCTTCTATAATTAATTAACTATTCCACAAAAATATTAAGGGCATATATCTTCTCCAGCAGAGCTCTTATCCAGTTCATTATCCTCCCATGCTTTCTTTGAAAGTAATTGGATTCTTTATCTCATTAGGGATTGGAAAAGACACTGTACTATTAGTCTGAGCTACTTACTGAAAAGGTACCATCCCCACACATTGCAACAGTTAGTGCACTGAAGTTGCTTACTAGCTTTTAAAATGTATCTGTAGGTGTGTTTAGTTTTCTGTTCTTAAAAAGCAGAGCTATTTCTATTGGCTCTGGAGTTCCAGAATACAAGTTGCTGCCATGTTAAATTGACCTTCCAACCTGCTGCAGTCTGCTTATGCTGTTTTATAACAAAGTGTTAAGCAATTGCTTTTGTAGTTCCTATATGAAAAATGTGTTACTTGTATCTTGGTGACAGAGCAGTTAATTGTCAAAGATAACAGATATGTGCAATCATCAATGTACTTTTTTCATCAAACTGTTATTTTAAGGTTCTGTAATATGTAGGTGTAACTCAGGTGTTCTTGTCCAGGTTAGCTTCAGTAAATTTTGAACACGGTAAGCTCAGCTGAGAGCTGTAGCCATCAATAGGGCCTGGAAGGATTTTAGCATAGTTTATCTGCCATGGGTTAGCCTTTTTGACATAATACCCTGTAACTGTACTGCAAATCAATCTTTACTTGAGAGTGCTGCCAATAAATCTCATAGTTCCTGCATTAACTCATTAGGTATGGCATTTATCTGCATTTTGCTTTGAATCATCTTTGTTGTTGGAACCATAAGGTTGTTGTGTTGTAACACAACACAATCTAGGAGTTTATAAAAGATGTGTTTATGAGCAATGTTTAATATGTCAAAGGTCTATGAAAAAACTAATTACTTATATTTTTACAGGTTTTATAATGTTATGTATTGGGGTAGACTTTCTAACAGGACCCAAGAAAGACCTTAGCTCTGTCTTTGAAGTGAAAAGCAATCAAAAACCATTCTTCAAAAGGACTAAAAACTATATTAAACTACGTAAGTATAATTTTAGTTCCTTCTCTCCATGACTCTAGGAATACTGTCTGAGGAAACAAAAATAACACGGGAGTATTTGCTCAGATGTTTTAGAAATTTTCTTTTGGTACTAGAGTTCCAGGTTAATGATGACATATACTACTGGAGGAGCTGACTCTCTGTGATTATGACTGACAGAGGCTATTCCTAATGGAATGTGTTAGACAGAGACAAGGAACTGGGTAAAAACCAAAATGTGAAAATGGATTCAGCATCATTGGTGGTTTCATTTTAATGGTTGAGGAGGAGGCCTCTCTGGATCTTGGGATTTACATTGTGTGCACAAAAGATGTTAATGATTTCCCAGCCATCCAGTATGGCGATTTTGAGGCGGTTCAGTGTGACAGCACTGCTAGGGCTGTGTGAGCTGGCTGGCAGTGTGGTGGCACTTGGCTGGCTAGAGCTGCTGTACAGTGTGACACTCTCCTGTGTGTGGAGGACATCCTGCAGGGCCTGCTGTTGCCAGCATCACAGCACAGCACTTGGGGCTGGCTGTGTGTTCAGACCAGCCCTGTCCTCGGGAAACCATTGTCATCTGCTGCCCCTCAACTATGCCTAGGGATCCCAGATTTTCAGGTTATATGTATAGGGTCTGCTTTTTTCCTTAGGTTTTGAAGAGAAATGAAAACCAAATGTTTGAGGTTTTGTCACTTTCTGGCTTTTAAAGCATACAAATATTTTCAACTATTTCTCTACAATCATTTGAGTCCCTGATTTGTTTTCATTGTCAGCTTACTGTTTCTAAAGCAAAACACCTGTCAATAGTGTGAAGTTTGGTAGAGGAACAAAATGCTAGGCATGAAGGCATGGTAACACTACAGAGATCAGGCTGCTGAAGATTGCAATCCCTCCATCTTTCCTTCCCTGACTTTGGATCAAATCGTGTGCCATTTGTGTACATTTTGGTGCATTTGGAAAAACAAGACAATAATGCTTCACAGTTTTTCAGGGCTGTTTCTTGAATCTTTATGGAGGTCTTTACCCTGTATACTCAGGGGCCAAAAGAATGTGGCCTGTGAGAGTTTGTGTGTCAGAGACAACAGGAGCACCATTTCAAGTGGTTTGAATAGTACCACTAAGAAACATTCACAAAAGTAAATTAATATTTCAAAATACTACATGTCATAAAGCACAGCCCTTGCTCAGCTAATCTTGTAATGTTGCAAAAGTACCTCTTGTACTTCCTCATCGTGCCCAGACCTGTACTGTTTCTGAGCTTCCACTGTAAGCACCTTTGTGTCTTGCAGAGTATGAAATTGCTTGACATGTGCTAATACAAGTAGCATGTCCTTCTTTCTGACATCTTCCATTATAAAATGTATTTAAATTTTACACAAAACCATTCCAGTTTAATGCATTCCATTGCATTAAAATAATTTCATATATTTGTAAATATATGAAAGAATAAACTGGAGTTAGTGAAATAATTGTAGATAGCATATGCCACTGTGTAAATGAAATAACTGGAGAAGGCTTTGATCATCAAGTTCTATTGTGCTGAATGGTGAGAGCTCTTAAGCACACTCTGTGGTTACTTGCAATGCTACAGGAGTAATTAGAAAGCTCTGAATATGCTTTCTATGAAGCTGCATTGTCTTTCCAAGAGTATGTCAAACAAATGACCACTCTGTAAGTCTGGCAAGGGCCACATCTTCCTGACATCTAAAGGCTTGCGAAGTAAACTAAATTTTATTCCACACATTGTATTAATACAAGATAAAAATTGTGTGCTACAAATGCATACTTACACACAGAGAGGAAAACACTGAAGGGTTTACATGATGCTCTTACTCATGTACTATAATGAATTCTTCAGTAGGTGTAATTTTTACATAACTATTCCAAGGAGTTTTAGTACATTTTATCTGCTCAGCATGTTGTGTTTTGGAGAGTGTATTTGCACACATATACATATTCAGCATGCATAGATACTGCCTTGATCTGGAGTTGTCACTTAAACAGACACATTTCTCATTCTGTGAATATCACACCTTACAATAAGTGTCCTGTTTAACAGCAATAATAACATTATTTTTTCTTGAATTAAAAACATTTTTCTGTGTTCTTCTATTTCAAGTATTGTGGCTGTTTGTTGGTGTTGGTTTGCTTGGATTGGGTTTACGTTATAAAACTTACCAGAAGAAGTTGGGCCAAGGGGTGAGTTTGTGAGAATGGTATCTTTCAAATATACAGTAAAATGTGTGTGTGATGGTTTAGGTGTGTTAATTGTTGCTGAAGAAATCTTTGTAACCAAGTATTCAGAAAAACTAACGCATAGATGAAGATGCAAAAATGTCATTTATAAATTCATGTCAAATTGAAATGTTGGGGTCTTTGGAAATTTATAGTGATGCTATGAAGGAAAAAATATTTTGAAATCTTGAGACATTCTTGTCTCATATGTTCAATTTGAACACTACTTCTATAAATTAGCTTATTTGAACTGTGTTCAAGCTGGACAATGCTGTTAGCAGCCTGACCTCATGTAGGGGGAGTTTGAACGGATAACTTCCTAAGGTTTCTTCCAGGTGAAGGAATTCTATGGTTCTATACTATATCATAACTCTGAATTGAAGCTCTCTGAAAAGTTGGTTGACATAGATTAGACTTAGACTAGGTGTGGAAATTGGATAAAAATTTGAAGATTCCAGTTTCTATCTTGCAAGAAAATATAGGTGTTGCATAGATAATAAATAACAAGATGGTTAACACTCATGGAGTTCAGTGTTAGATTCACAAATGCACACAGATTTATACAGTTGGCCTTCTTTTTTCAATTAATTCGGGTTTGTAGTACCTTATTGTGTGGCAAAAAGTGGTTAGTTCCTCTTAGTAAGATGAAAAAATGCATTGTCTCTTTCCTCTTCATTTTTACTGTTACTTGTACAAATTCATTTGAAGTACGATGACTTTTAGTCCCTTGTTAATAGCAGATTTAGTATTTTGTAATTCTGACAGCTTTATTAGGAAAATATATTGGTTAAAACATCTTGTCTTTTATGTCTTTTATGGCACCATGGGTCTGGTGTAGTTTACTGCAAAGCTGTAATATGTAAAATTCAAATTTTATTTTACTTTTTTCCATTTATTTTTTGAGGTTCCAAAAAGAGATTTCTCTGCTATGATCTGGCCTTTTAGATTTGGATATGACAATGAAGGATGGTCTAATTTGGAAGGATCAGCTAATTTGCTTAATCAGACAGGTAACTCTTTTTTTCCCTACTTCGTTTATATTTGGGAGGATTCATCTGAAGAGACAGGAATGAAAACACCTGCTTGGTAACTGAGGCTATTTTTGCATTAACATGAGAACCTGTGTTTAGTGGTTTTCTCCTCAAATTGTGAACTGTTCCAATACAATCACTTCAGTCAAAAATCCATTTGCAGAGGTATTAATTTGTTTAATATGTTTTAAAGAGGTTTCTGGTCAGAGGAAACTTTGTATTTCTTATTAGGATTTTTCTTCTCATATTGCTGATGAGTTACTTGTCTACAGAGAAATTGAGTTCTATGTTACATGTATATTTTTATACGAAATACTACATTAACATTGTTAGTAAATGTATTCAGAGTTCAGCTAGAAATTCCTATAAGAAGAGCTCCTGAGTTTTGAGAGCCATAGAGAAATGAGTAGCTATCTGCTTTAGGATAGGGGTTGTTTTTAAAGGTGTGGTGGTGTGCATTCCTTGGGCTCACCTCTGTTGGAATAGTGCAGATGCAACATGCAATAGCTTTTGTGACTGGAATTTCTGTCTGCCCTGGAGGGATCCAACATCAACCCTTTTTAATGGTTTCAGTTACTGTTTCTGTTACCAGTATGCATGTTAATGATGTAGAAGGAAAAAACCTGGGAATCCACTTAAGGACTCTGAGCTCCCATTTTCCCTGATGGCAATGCTTTACACTGCTGCATATGATATTTTGAAAGCAAAAAATCTTTTGTGGTGCTGGTCATAATTGCTTATGGAAGGGCTGTGGATGAAATGGTGATTCAATTTGCCTTCCTGTATAGGAGAACACTCTAAGAGGGTTCTGCAGCAAGAAGGGAGCACTTGGAGCATTTGTTACTGCTGCAGCTATACTGACCTGCTGCTCAAGCTGAGTCTGAATGGTTCAGCCATCCTGTGGGCAGCTTGCAGACTCCCACCTTCCTTCAGGCATGGGCAGGTGTTTCTTAGATGCCAGTTTCTCGAAGGACTGCATAGCTCTTTCTGTATTCTGCAGTTAAAATACAGGGGAACCCATCACGTTCCCCTGGCAAAACCACACCTCTGCGTGTGAACAGGGAGGACCACAGTGCTCTGAGAAACTGAGGTGGCTGCAGATGGTCAGCAATTGACTGGTGCTTCAAACCCTTCTGTTACCATGCCTTGGGGCTGATGCAGGGTTGCTCTAGGCTGAATTATTATTTTGGCAACAGCTTCCAGCTATGTCTTGCACAGGACCCTTTGAAGTGCAATAGGATTTGGTAGATGAAGGGAAGTGCAGATGTGCTATGTAGTGTTTGTTCATCAAATTGAAAGCAGTAGACTTGCTACTGTGCTGTTAATTTGTGCATGCACAGTATCTCTAATCCTTTTGAAATGGTATGAGGTCTGCACAGGCCAGCTCTATTCTGCAGTCTCATGTATCTCTGGTTATGCACCAGGGATGAGCTATGGTAAGCAGACACTGAGTGCATCTTCAGCAGAGTTTGTGTGGCCTGCAGTAGCCAAAAGTTTGGGTATGACTTTGTTGCCAACATTGATTTGCCTTGACTGACCCCTGAAGGGCTTGTGTCCATCCCTATGTAATCAAAAGGGAAATAATGGCATTATGTAGTTACTTATAAGTTCCATTTATAGGTAACAGTTATAAATGTGAAAATATTTTCTTTTTTTCCCTTCCATCTTAGAAGCAGATTTTATCACTATTATAGAGAGTGATGCCTCTAAACCATTCATTGGAAACCATGATCCAACAATGTGGCTAGGAGAAAGACTGGGATTTTATACAGATTTTGGTCCAAGCACAAGAGATCACACTTGGGGGTGAGTCATCTTTACATGCACAGTGACAGTAAATAGATGTAAATATATGGCCCCATACAAACTGCACTAATACAGAAGCAAAGAATAGTTGGAATAGTACTTGCTATAATCCCTTGTTGAAGCTTGTCCTTTTGGAACAGGCTTTGATTCATCAGCATTACCATGCAATGTGGATGGAGTTTTCTCATAGCCAAACATGATCAGATTTTGGTGCCTGCCCCCATAAGCTACTTGGGTTTGGGGATGCAGAGAATGGCATCCTGCCCTTTAGTGTACAGGTTTGCATTTAGTGTATGGTTTAGCATTCCAAGTACTGCATTTGATGCCCTTTTCACATTATTTTGTTTTGGGCTATGAGAATTTTATATTTCAGACTTAAAAATGCTCTAGCAGTTGGAAAATGTAGTGCATCAGGAGGTATGAGAAATTTTGAATTCATTTAATCTAGCTTGGGCTGTATAATGGGAAATGGGAATAGAAAGGTGCATATCTGCTTGACCAGATATTTTGTGTCTAATTTTACGTTAATGCTTAAACACCTACCAGTTGCATATCTTTAAATATCTTTGTCCTCTAGAAAAATACTGACATATAATGTAGCTTTTGTGTTTCAAAGGGATAAACACCTCTCTATGGCAGATGGAACTTCCTACTGATGTTGCAATGGTTATTTAATTTTTGCCATATGTGAGGGGCATTTAGTAACTTTCTTCTTCCAGACCCTGTCTATTTGAGGCAGAATGGGAGAGAGAAGTCATTATCTGAGATTTTATTAATGAAATACATTGAAAAACCTGATGAAAAATGTCCAAACAGAAGCTGAAAAAAGAGAAATCTCCCATTTAAAATATATATTTCTACTTACTTCTACTTTTAATAAAATAACTTTTAATTTCTGGAAGTATAAAATTCTGGTTTGTCTGAAATACAGATCATGAAAAGCTCAGTGAAAGAATTCATATTTATGGAATGATATTTCTTAATATAGGAATTAACTTGATAATATATTTTTAGACATGTAGTTAAGCAGTATTTTAGAGGGAAACTTTCTATATTCAGAAAAATCCACTAAGATGGTTTGTATTGTGTTCTTACAGTTTTTTTAAGTGACTGTTAGTCTTCCGCTCACATTTATCTGCTTAGTTCACACCTTTGATGCTTGTGAATCACAAAATGTAACTTTTTGCCTCTCCTCATGTAGGATTATGGCACTATCCAGGTATCCAATTGTAAAATCGACCCATCATCTCCTTCCATCTCCAGAGGGAGAGATTGCACCTGCCATATCCCTGACTGTCAACTTCACAGGGAAGCTGGTTGATTTTGTTGTCGCTCACTTTGGAAATGAAGAGTGTGTATTTTGCTTATTTTTTCATAGAGTGTACAAAGTCATGTAATGTAATTTTTGAACTTCTGTATTTATTATTAATTACTATGGCAGTTTAAAATTGGTTAAACTACTGGTTTAAAATTTTGAAGCAATTTTTAATGTGTCATGCAAAACAGCTGAGCCTACTATCTGAATTACTAGAGATTTAAAGATAAAGTTCTGCAAAGTCCCAACAAATGATAGGGCTACAGATGCATCTCAGTGCAGGACAGCATCCTTCTGACTTCTTGCATGTGGAATAGATATATTACATTCCACAATGAGTGCAGATAGGTACAGTTAGAGATAGCGTTAATGGAAAAATGATTTAAAAAAAAAAGATACAAATTGGAAACCTCCAAGAAAGGACAGTGTTGAAACAGCAGCAGAAATGTCCATCAGTGTCCTTCTAAGAGCATGCAGGTGGAAATAGGAAGTCTGATCTCTGAATTCAGAAAAGCAATATTATACCAATAAATCAAATAAGTGATGGAAAAGAACAAGATATATATTTCAGTTCCTGAAAACAATGTTTAGATTACTTGTGTGTAATGAATATTAATAAGAGATAGTTTTGTGAATGCTCCATGTAGCTGTTATTTCTGTTATATTTGATGGGATATCTAGCATGTTTGTGGCTGTGTAGTAAGATTCAGAATTTAAAAAAAAATTGTTACAATTCATGGAGAGGCAAATTTATGGATAGGGTGCAGAATATTATAACACAAAGAAACTGCTCAGAAAGCCATAGGAATTCTCTGTATCCCATTTCCTTCCCCTGAGTAGAAACTGCACCAAAACTGCAAATTGTTTATAGATTTCCCATTTATAAAACAAATATAGTTGTCAGAAATCACTCCCCATTTTTAACTTTAGAAAGGAATTTGATTCTGTGCTTCACACAGATGATTAGACTTGCCTGTCTGAGAAACTATTTATCAAAATAGTAGAAGAAAGTAACACTGTATTATCCCCTCACAAAGAAATGAGATAAAGATGAAGGAGAAAATATGAGGAGACGCATGGGAAATGAATGCAAATTAAATTGTGTTTTAGAGGGGACTGAATTTGTAACTAAATACTGCACATAACTGCTCATTTTTAGTATTTTTTTCTTCTGCTGCTTAGGTTGACATAGACTATAGAATTACTGGATAATTAGGGTTGTTTTTAAACACGATTTTTAAAATGTGGGATTATAACTATGCCTGTGCCTTTAAAAGATCCCGCCCTCTGGAGAGGTGCATTCTGGAAAGAGCAGCTAGCTGAGCAGGCAACTTCACATATACTTAGATCAGACTTCTGCTTAAGTGTTTGGGCGTTTTTTGTCTCCTGTCTGTGTGCTCTTTTTCCCTAATACAGTTGCTTCAATCAGAAGTACCACTGTTTAGAAAGCATAGCTGCATTTAAATTGTTGTCGTCTTTCAGGTTTACAGGTTCCAAAATCAGCTCTGTCAATGTTTTTGTTGTATCAGAATGTAGAAGAAAACATGATTTACACAACTGTTTAAAGTCATTAACATGAAGAATCATAGAAAGAGAATTGCTTTTGCATTATTTTATGACAAATCCAAGGACAGGGAATGGGATCCAATGAAGAATTTTGCCAGGCTCCACTTATGCCCCACTTACCTCATTTTTGGTCATGTTGGAACTCTTGTGTAAATCTTGTTGAAGAGATGTGAAATACATGCCAAATGTAATGAAGTAATGCTAATGGGATGATTTAACTCTAGTTACATTTCATAAATTATGGGACCCAGACTTTAAGACTTTATTTACCATGATCTATCCATAATAAAATTTTTTTAGCATGTAAGTTCTTCGTTATGCACCACATCATTCTAGCACAATTGAATTTTAAGTACAAGCAGAGACAAACCCTTAGATAACCAAAACACTAACATTCACATTTCCTTGTGATGGTATCAGTATTAAAAACAAAACAGTAATAGAAAATGTTGTTCCTGTAATGGATAGAAAGAGAATGTGAATTACATCTACCATGACCATGTGGCTTTTTTCAAATGTAGTGATATTTTTGAATCAATGAGCTTTCTGTGAACTTTCATACTCACTAATATTGAGCAACAAAAGTGGTACCAGATTGATTTGTGGTTTACTATGTCATAGCACAAAGATTGTGAGCTAAAATGTATATGTCTTAAAGTCTTTTCAATTTCTTTCAGAGAGGACTTGGACAGAAAACTCCAAGCAATAGCTGTTTCAAACCTATTGAAGACTAGCTCTAAGCAAGTTGTATTTCTAGGATACATCACTTCAGCTCCTGGATCCAGAGACTATACCGAATTAATAAAAAATGGAAATGTGCAGGTAATATAAAAATACTGCATCTTTAGAGAAAATATGTATTGGAAACACTCAGCTTAATATTTCAAATTGGTAACTTAAATATAGACAGAAAACACATGCCCATTTTCAAATATAATCTTCAGCTACCTCATGATATCTTGCAGAGATAGTGGAGTTACACAGTGGAAGAACAAGAGGCAATGGACAGCAGCTGCCCCAAGGGAAATGTCAGTTAGAAAAATTAAAAAGCCACGTGGTTGTCAAGGATTAGAACAGGGGCCTGCTGAAGTTGTGAAACCTTTATCCTTGGAGATACTCAAAAGTTAGCTGCATGAGGCCCTGAGCAACCTGGCTGAAGTGACTTTGACCAAGGTTAGGATTGGTGACCTCCAGATAGCCTCTAATTCTGTGATTCTTTTGTTTTAAAAATGAGCTCTGCGTTAAGAGATATCAAAAAGTTGTATGATTTGTCCATGTCTAACAGTGAGCTTTTTTCTTTCTACCTTATTACAATATTTTAGGCAAAATATTTTTCTGCAGTGAGTTTACACATTGGTCCTGTTACTGATTTAAAGCCTACCCAGATGAACACTTACCTTATTTGTTTGACTTTTTTCCTTTTTGCTTCTAGGATATTGACAGTACAGATCGGGACAGATGGTGTAGCTATATTATGTATCGCGGCATAATAAGGTATGTTAAAGTGAATCACTTATTTGTAGGTTTAAGTATTGTTATGATTATCAGTTTTATAATCTTTTGTAAGTGATTGTGGAAGAGTCTTACATCCCTAAACAATTATTATGGGCAGTTGGATCTATCATAAAATGATGTGAAACATTGATCTTTGGATCACAAGAACTGGTGTTTTTCTGAATATAATTTGCAAAGACACTATTACAAGTTCCATTATGCTGTGTCAAAAGCCTTCAGATCTGCTCTGTTTTGATAGCATAAAACAACATTTTTCCAAAGCTCTGGCTTTGCAACTTCATTCTAAAATGTGAAGGCTAAGCCCTAATTTGTATGTGACACAGAAGATACAAATTTTGAACTATGATTTAGGGTTTGTTGAAGCAAAATGCTGATCTAATCCAGCCAATCTTTATGCTGGATTTAGTGGAAACTTGAACTGTGTAAGCCCATATTGAGGCACAGGACGTATGCACTCCATGTCTTTTAATACCACATTGCTTGTAAATCGTTCTTGTGGTGATGTTTGTACCAGAATGGAATTCATCTTCTTTTGAATAAACTATGCAAATTCTGCAGTGTTCACAAATTGTAAACTTGATAGCTGTCTTAACAGTATTGAATAAAAAAGAAAAAAAGGCAACTAAAAAAACTCAACTAAAACTCTATTTGCAATTTAAATTTTTCTCATTATTCATTCAATTGATGCTTGAGTTTCTTTCTTGAATATTGAAATGTTTCCAGTAAAAATTTCGCAAGCTTATACCTGCACTCATATTCTAAAGCTGTAATTTTTAAAAAAGGCTTTTAGACATAGAACTTATTTTTACTGTCAAACACTTACAGTTTTTCAGTTTTTATGCTTGTGACATGGTGTTATGATCCTGTTTACGGAGTTATTCTTGAGTTATTTCTTCAAACTAACTCTTCTCATATTTGATAGGCTGGGTTATGCCCGCATATCTCATGCTGGTTTAAGTGATTCAGAAGTCCAGATGGCCAAATTTAGAATCCCAGATCACACGGATAGCTATGTTGACAATGACAGAATTGTTACTGATCCCAGCCAAGTTTCCGAGGACATCCATTTCAATCCCAGGTCAGTGTGTCTCACAGGAAATGAAGGGGATGATGTACCTGGCATCGTGTAAAAGAGAAGTCTAGGAACAAAATTATTTCTAAAGTGAGAGGCACTGATCAGTACCCAACTGAGCAGAAGGGTAAAAGTCAAGAACTTCTGATTTGTAATTCCATTTTTTCAATTGATTTGGCATGTACCCTGGGAAAATCAGTCTATTGTGTCAGGGCATAAATTGCAAGTAATGCTCATTTTACCCAGGCAATTTCTGAGATTGTTTGATAGGGATATTTGCCAAGTGGTGTGGTGACTCGTGAAAGTCATGAGTCTAGATGATGAAAGATTTACCGTGTTTCTCAGCACTTTGGAGATTGGGCTCTTACTATACTGTTACTTAGAATATCAAATGAGGACTATACATTAAATACTTTTTGCCTAAGCATTTTAAAACATACCGTATAATTGGAGCAAAAATTAAAGAGAATGCCTGAGGCAGCATGTTGCATATGTCAAGAAGGAAAAAAAAAAAAGGACTAGGTTTAATGTAAAAGAGTTATTCATTTTTAAATTGCTGTCATTTTTCCACTGGTATTGCATAAGGAAGAGATACATGAAGGAAGATACTTATTCTAGGATTAATATCAGTGAAAGAGCCATGAAGTTTGTGATAGATGTTGCCACAGAGAGATTAATTCCCAGTAATGCCATGTTTACTACTCCCAACATGCATAATGCAGAATATATTACTTTCTCATATATATCTGACAGTTGAGCTTACTCACTGTTTATATACCACTCAGCCAATGGCTTCCTTATCTAAGCAGGAGTTTGCCCAGACTTTTCCACATGGTGGAACTTGCCTACAGTTAGCATTCATGTTCAGATTTTTCTTAGTTGACTTCAGCACAGAATCTTGTCCTAATTTTTTTTGTCTGCCTATAATCAGAAAATGTTTACCCTATTGGAATATATTTAACTTTTTCTGATTAACTCCATTTCTCTAGAAATACAATGGCACTGCTCTTAACTATTACTTAGCACTGATATTTTGAATAAATACTCCATTTTACTTTTGCAAGTCTGTCTACCATAATAGTCAGTTGTCAAAACTTTCATATTTAAATTTGGTGTGAAAAATTACAATTTTCATCATAATTTGCAAAAGCAGGATGTACAATATTAATGACAGGGTTGACTGTTTTGATACTATGGGTGTTTAAATTTTATCTCCACTCAAATCAGGACTAAAAACTTAGCTTAGAATTTAAGTAGATAAGTGCAACACTTGGCTTTTTCATCTGGAGTTCCAATTATAGACTGCCTATAGCATTAGCGGAATCAATGTAATTAATTGTCTCCAGTATACTCAAAGACCTTTAGTAGGAAAGGGTACATAGAACCTGATTTACATTTAATAGAATTGGGGCCTGTTTCTAAAATAAATTGCCTAGAACATTCAGAAGTAGGGTAGTAATTGTATTATTTAATTGCATGGGTTAAATAATGTTGTAATGGTATTGCTCTGTTGAATATTTTTTTTAGGTTTGGATCTTATAAAGATGGACATAATTATGTACCTATTCATCACTTTCATATGAGCACTCCTAAATATTTTAAACGGACAAATTAGAGCAAGAAAATATAATTATTATTGAGACCAACAAGAAAGGTTTGTTGCTTGAAACTGAATTGGCAACCAAAAAGACTACACTGTTTAAGGATGAGCAGCTCCCATGCTGCACAACACTGTGAATGTCTATGTAATAGTTGGTGACTTTCTTCTTGATTGAGCTGCCATCACTGTGAGGGAGGGAAGATGCATGCATTTTGATAAACTGATATCTACATTGGCCAGATACTGCTTTGTATGCAACAAAGCAAGGGTGGCAACTTGCTTTAGCAACAACTTCTTCAGCTTTTGTGGAGGTATCATATATAATGAACTTTCAGACTGCTATTGCTGCTATTGCAATAAAAAGATTGGCCTTGGGTTTTTCAAAATAGCAATGGAACTAGTGTATTTTTTAATTGGGAGATATGCAGTAAGTATGTGTTTGAAGTGTGTGCCTTTTCGACTCAAACAGTATTTGCATCTACTGCTATTCTACATTTTATTCTTAAATCAGTTTTACAATAATTTGCAGATAATTGATGTTCATAATACTGGAGAAAAAAGGTGACTTTTATAGATCTGATTTTTTAACTGGACATCAGACACTTCAATGCTTTTACAAAAGGAAGAGCAGAATACCTCTGAATAATGATGATTATGAGACACCTACATGAACACACTGACGAAGAATTAAAAACAATCATGCTCCACATAACAAGCTTTCTGAGATGGGAGAAAAGTTGGTTGTAACTTTTTTTTAAAATGAACCGTAATAAAGGAAAAAAAATAAAGCTTTGTTTCTTTGCTAGCACTACACTTCAGTAGGACTAAATACAGTTGTTGCTTTTTTGACCTAGGCAGTGAATTCCCTGTTATGCAATGCACATGTGACACAATGTAAAATGTTGTGTCTTCTCAGAGTCTCTTGGAAATGTCTTTTATATTTAGCTCCTGATCCTTCAGTATACGTGCAGGGCTTCCCTTTAACAATGAGGACATCTTCTGTGTTGTCCAAAGGATGTTTCCTGCTTGTGAGAAGCATGTTAGATAATTTAAGTGATGCATTCAGTCTAGAAACCACATATGTGATGTTGGTATTTAATACTGTGTGTCTTTCCAATAATATCTAAGCATACCATAACTGAAAGGAATAGGATATGTTGCAGGAAAGAGGGTGGATTTTTTTTTCTCCCTCCAATTCTTCACCATATACTCTTAAGAACAACCTGAACGTACTCAATTTTATTGTTTCTCTATGTAAGCAAATACAGGATGTGTTTTTACCCAGGGTTTCTTGTTCTGTGGAGTCAGGTAATTGCTGTCAGCACCACATCTGGTCTCCTATCATTTTGCTCCCTTGTTTTTAGAGCTGTGTTTCTGAGAGTGAAACTGATCAGTGGTCTTTGTGTACAGAGGATATTCAAAAGTCACTCAGGCATTGAAAGGCATTCAAAAGTCTCAGTGGTTATGTATTCATCATCTCAGATGTAACTGACAATTAACCAGTCATTAGTCATTGTTGAACTAATTTCTCACCTATGGGTGCTTTGTGTGTCTTTGCAAGCCCTCTGAATTTGTGTGACTCTCCAGCAAGACAGGATAAATTATGTTGTGGGGTGATACAAATTATTTTCTAGCACTTTTAGCAGTTCTGCAAACACCAGTAACTCTTTTCTTTCTCCCAGCTTGCAAAAGCAGCTGGCACTGGCACCAACGTTACACAGTGCTCTGAGTATCCTCGTTTATTTTCAGCATGCTCTCATGCTAGCTCTGATGCACATCCAGCCACAGGTTTGCCTTTTCATAGTCTGTAGAACACATAACATTATCTTGCTGCACTATTTAACATTCTCCACAGGCTGACTCTGCAAATACCTTGTAATGTGAGCAGTTTATTAATGTGAAATGCAAGAAATGATATGTATAAGTACAAAAAGCTTGAAAACTCCTAATTTTTTAACAATTACAAAACAGGATGAGGATATTTTTCAAGAAGCCAGACAGCATAACATGACTTGCATAACACATCAGATTATAAATCATATCTGTATGTAATCTTCAAAGCCTCTGAGTGTACTTTGATGGATTTTTTACAGGATTTAGACATGCTCACCCCATTAGGAAGGTTCATGTTGGCAGTGAAAAAATCTAAAATTTGAATATTCTCTTCTTCTAAGTAGCTTGTGTAGTTTAATGTATGTAATTAGTAGCTAATGTTTGTTGACATTTGCATTACTTTATCTGAATGATTAAGAAAAAACATGACCACAAACTGTTTGTATAGTTTTACACCTGTGGTTAGAATTGGGAAGCTAAAACTAAACTTTATTTGTCCTTACATCTACACACTGATCTAATCCCTTAATATTTAAGTGGTTTAGAAAACTGCATTATATATCTGAGTCACAATCAGTGTTTCAAACTACGACAGAAATGTGCTAGAACAGGTCCTGCTGCAGGGGTGTGTGACTAACCTTTTAGTTTTCTAATCATACTCTCTTCATCTCAGCTTTCATAAGTAAGTATGTTATGAAAGAAAAAGTTTGTGGATATCTTTATGGATTCAGAGATAGCATGCAAAGAAAAAAATGTATAAAATAAGCAGTATTTACTAAAGGTTTCAACTTTTGCTTGTGGTAAAAGGTCTAGATTACATATATCTGACTTCTAAATAGTATGTATTCTGTTGTACTCCAAATCCCATCCTCTGAAATTCTGTGCAGGTCAGTTGAAGTTTGTAGGAATATACAGGAAGAGACAGCAGTACATCAGGGGCTTATCAGTGTGTATCTTGGAATAAAAAAGAACTTCAGGTAACATATATGAGAGCAACTTCTGAGAGTAATTGTACTGGATTCTTCAGCAGGGTGGAGACTCCAGTCTCCTCTTACATATATATATTCCTGCCTTTACTCAGGCACAGTGACTCCAGTGTTGTTACAGAGCACTCCAAAACCTGGGAGCTGCAGTTCAAATCTCTTGGGCTAAGAAAAACCTGAAATTGTTATTTCCCATTTTCAAAAACTGTGTTGCAGCTACAAGCTGAGCAGAAGTTGGACACACCCTTTGGTTTTGAACCAGACTTGCTGTTATTGAAACAAGTTGTTGCAGCTTAAGTGTACAGGTAACCAGTTCCCACCTGTCTCACTGAAACAGAACACTGAGAATGTTCACAGTCCTCTGCTGATAGTGAGGGAGCTTTGTGGCTTCAGAGAGGGGTGCTGGCTGTTTTGATGCACCCCCAAGGTTCAGGAAGAAATTCTTATGTGCTCTCAAGCTTGGCTGCTTAGAATTGCCTCATGATGAATGAAGAGAATGTAAAATTTTAAACTAAAGCTGGAAAAAACCCTATAACTGGAATGTAAGAGTTTAAGTATCAGCAGCCCTGAAACATTATTTTTCTCATACATGGTTTTGCAGGATGTTACAGAAGGAACTTTGGGCCAAAGTAATATATTAGTGGAGCAAGTGTTAGAGAACAGACCTTTTCACTTCAACAGGGAACATAGTATGGGTCCATGGGACAGGGAGATTAAAATGAGTTGAACTGTTTTAGGAGTAGTGCTTTGAAGCAGCTTGTATAATCTGCAGCTGCTGCTTTCTGCCACTTGAGGTCCTCTTTTGTCCCTAATTAGTACAGGTTGCTGATACCAAGCAGGAATAACCCACAGGTGTTAGGTTTTTTCATTGTAACTCTGAGGGTGAAAAAATCTTTTCAGAAGCATTACACAAAGCTGTGTTGACTTGTGTATCAGTTACCTCTTCATATCTGCAAATGATGTAGAACTGTGATTGCTGGGCTTCTTGTAGGCACTTTGTTTATTTTCTTACAATACCCTGCACTGTGCTTTGTTGCTGCTTTATCTGCTTTCTTAATGTTTAGCAAATTCTTCTTTGTAATGTTTTTATTTTCAATACAATTCTCTTCCCCCTCTGACTTCTAAAACACATCATGGTGTGTGATTCTGGTGCCTAAATTAACTTTCAAGCTTGTTTCTAAGCAAAACAAGATGAATAAAAGTATTCAAGAGATACAATGGCTTTAGCAATCTGGAGTCTGATACCCTTTGGAAATAGAGTTTCCTTTTGGAAATTCTTTCAAAGATGCATCTGCACTGTTTCTGATAGTGAAGAAGGTACAACTAAGTAAATGGCTCCTCTTTCTCATTATTTTTCTCATTGCTTTCTCAGTATTTTTAACAGTCTACAATTAAGTTTTTTTAATGTGGTTGCCATTTTAGCTATCAATTAAAAAAAGCAGTGCAAACATTAAAAAAGCAAGCAATGGCAGTCTTTCTTCAGAAAAAAGAAAATTAGTCTGCAGTTTCAAGTTTGATCTAACAGTGTGTAGACTGGCAGAGGCATTTACTGCCACTCTTCACCTCCATGGTTTGTTATTCCTCTCCTGTGCATTTATGGGAGCATTTGCACATATGTGTAGTAAGCCAGATCTGGATATTCAGCTGGCTGGGAAAACAAACAAATAAACAAAACTAAAAGAAGTGTCGAAGGGTTTGTTTTGTTTTGGTATTTTTTGCTTTTTGGGAGCATTGAGGACAGTCTTGCTCTTTGACCTACCTTGCTATTTAGCTGTCCAAGTGATTGCATTGGCACAAAATAAAGGATGCCAGGAGAGTTAGTATTAAGACACTAATGGTGGAACTGCTTAAGCTGTCTCTGTCCATGTGGTGGTGGTTCTACCCTGGCTAGATGCCAGATGCCCACCAAAGCCACTCTATCACTCCCCTGTGAAACTGGACAGGGGAGAGAAAATATAATGAAAGACTTGTGGGTTGAGATAAGAACAGGGAGACATCACTCACCAGTTAGTGTCATGGGCAAAAGAGACTTGACTGGGGGAAATTAATTGAATTTATTGCCAATCAAAATCAGAGCAGGACAGTGAGAAGTAAAACAAATCTTAGGAGCACCTTTCCCCTGCCTCTCCCTTATTTCTGGGCTTAACTTTATTCCCAGTTTTCTACTCCTCCCACACAGTGGCTCAGGGAGATGGGGAATGGGGGTTATGGTCAGTTCATCATGTGTTGTTTCTGCTGCTGCTTCCTCCTCAGGGAGAGGAGTCCTTCAGCTGCTCCAGTGTGGGATCCCTCCCACAGAAGACAGTCCTACACAAACTACTACTACCTGAGTTCTTCCTATGAGTTGCAGTTCTTCATGAACTGCTCCAGCATGGGCCACTCTTCCGTGGGGTGCAGTCCTTCAGGAACAGGCTGCTGCAGCATGGATCTCCCACAGGGTCACAAGTCCTATTAGGACCCTGCTCCAGTGTGGGCTTCCCACAGGGCCACACCTTTCTTTTGGGCATCCACCTGCTGCAGTGTGGGGTCCTCCATGGGCTGTGTAGGTGGATCGCTGCAACCCTGTGGAGCTCCATGGGCTTCACCACAGTCTGCAGGGGAATATCAGTTCTGCCACCTGGAGCACCTCCTCCCCTTCCTTTACTGACCCTGGTGGCTGCAGAGCTGTTTCTCTCACGTATTCTCACTCCTCACTTCTCTGGCCACGATTACATCTGCGCATTAACTTTTTTTTCCTTCTAAATATGTTACCATGGAGGCATTACCCCCATCACTGATTTGTCTCTCTAGGAGCTGCCTGGCCTTGGCTCTGTCAGACATAGGAGAAGTTTCTAGCAGCTTCTCACAGAAGCCACTCCTGTAGTCCTTCTGCTATCAGAACCTTGCCAAATGACCCAGTACAATGATTGTACAGTCAGCCATGACCTGACTGGTCTGCTCTATGTAAAATGAAGCATTTCTACATTTTATAAACTCAGGCTTTAGAAAGGAAATACAGGCCTGATTTTGTAGCATCTGTTGGCTTGGACACATCCATAGTGGTTTACAGCTAACAGTGATAAAAGGGTAACAAAGGGGATTATTTATAACTTCTTGAGGTTGGAATGAAGGTGCATGTTTTAATGGGCCATGTTCTCATGAGTCAGGCCTTTTCTGGCTGGTGCATGAATCCCCTCTTTAGCCAGCAGAAGCTAAGAAAACAAAGTTTCTTTTGTTTCTCTATGGATTTCTTTGCAGATCTCGTTTTTAAGGGTCAGGGATTATACTTGTGCATTCAAAAATACATTGAAGTTTTGCTTGTCAAACTTACTTGCTTCACAATTTAGAATGAAAGTAGTTACAGAAGCTGTAGTCTAAGGAAATATTTTTAAGGCCAAGTAGTATCTTTCATTTTAGACTTTTAGACATTTGTCTTTCATTTTAATATAAATGGGGGGAAAGTACAAACCTTTCTGTCTTCAGATACAACCAAAAAGGGCTTTTCTGTGCCACCTTTCTTTACATCTGTATCAATTTACAACTTTGTAAGGCATGGAAGAAGTTTTCTTTTAGAATACGTTTTTATTCTGAACTACCAGCCTGCATGCTTTTTATAGTCAAGTGAACAAACAGACACCCCTAAAGGAATTGTTCCTCTTAAACCAGAATTAGATCAGATGAACTGCTACTCAATGGTGCCCCTATTGGGTATAAGAACTTGGGATGACACATACTAATCTGAATGTCTGGCATGTGAGATGTTATAGAACTACCAAAGAAGTGAAACCTAGCTTGCATTGCTTTATAATTTTTTTTTCTGCAGAGGTTTCACAGAATCACAGCCTATTCTGAATTAGAAGGGACTCACAAGGATCACTGAATGCAGGTCTCAAATAAATGGTTCATATGGGGACTGAACTCCAACATTAGTGTTATTAACACCAACTAACTGAGCTAAAGAAAAGATAATGAAAACAGGAAAATATCCTAAGACAGAGGCAGGAAGTTCTGTAGAAATAATTTCAACGAGTTAGTGAGTAAGTAAGAATTTCAAATAATGTGAGCTTTCATTGCTCTGACATGGATTTTATTACATGACTTTTGAAAAGTGGATTCGTTTTCTTGCGGACTCCACCCTCTTCTCTGTAAAACAGGCAGTGGAAAACAAGCAAAATAAATCATCTGCACTTGCACATTCTGACCCACTGAGTAAGGCGAAGCTTACAAAAAACCCCAAAGAAACACAAACAGGCCTGTGGTCAGTTAATTCAGGACTGTATGTTAATGCATTACTCCAAAGGGACGATTACCTTAAATCTGGCACTACTTCAGTTTCATAGTCCTTGACTTTCTTTTAACTTAACCTTTTAGCGGAAGGGTTTTTTCATTACTCACTTCTGACTTTATAATCCTCCACTGTGCACAGACGCTGCTCTAGCAGTCTCTTCGCATCTGCGTTTAGCACCGGGTACTGCCAGGGACGGCATTTATCCCTGACACGACACGGGATGCTGAGCTCGCATGCTAGGCAGCGATGACCTGCAGGGTGTCTTCCTCCCCCGACTCAGGGATGGCGACCTCTCTGTGCAAGGGGAGGGAAAGGAGGGTGGCTGGATTTCTAGGATCGAGAACAGTACCTAGGGCCATGAGCCGCTGTCATCGTCCTACAAGGAGCACTCTTGGCCCCAGTTTTCCCCACCGCCCGTCCTGCCGCTGCTGTAACATTGACCTGATACTTGTGTGCGTTCGGCTGGCGTTGGCAGCTTGCCATTTTTCTCCTTTGGAAGAGGGAGGTGGAAGAAATAAGGCAAACGTCCTAGGCTAGCCGGTAATTTGGCCACACCGCGTGGGGATCACGGAACAAGAGAGTGCCGCAGTCCGGCCCCGCCTCGCCCCGGGCACTCCCCGCCCGCCCGGCCGCGGCCCCTGAAGGGCGGGGCAGCCCCCCGAGGTCACGCCCCCTTTCCCGCTCAGCCAATCGCATCAGCGCGTGGGCGCGAGCCTTGGTCCCCATAGCCAATCAACGCCGCGGGTGACACAAAGTGGTCTTTGCACGCGCTTTAAAGGCCGGGAAAAATTGGCAGCGCCAGAGCCCAGTCAGAGCGGGGGGAGGCGTGGCCGGCTCAGCCTTCTGTCCAATGGGAGGCCGGGGAGGTGGTGCGGGGCGGGCGAGAGGAGAGTGGCAGCAGTCTCACCCAGTAAGAGGGCGGGACTTGCCGTGTGCCCCGGCAGCCCGGACCAATGGGCGCGGGCAGTGGGCGGGGCGGGGGTGTCCGTGCCCAGGCTCTGGATTGGGAGCAGGGCAGGAGCCGGGCCGGGCCGGCAGCGTGTGCAGCGCTGCACGAAAATGCACTCGGATGCCGCCGCTGTCAGTGAGTAGCGCCGGGGCCGGGCCTGCCGCTCGCCCCGCTGCCCGGCCGAAAGAACCGCCCGGCTGGGGGCGGCTTCTCTTGCCCCTGACCCTTGACGCTTGGCCGAGCGCGCCACCGGGACTCCTGATGCCGGGGAAGGGTTCAGGC
>VXAX01000812.1:32755-184748 GCA_013399835.1 Leptocoma aspasia
CGTCCTGGGGAGGTCCCGTCCCCGCCCGCCCTGGGGAGCGCGGGGGCATCGCGCCGCCTGTTTTGCAGGAAGGTAGCGAGGGCTTTGTCTCCGCAACAGAGTTTCTGGCCGTGCGTTCCGAGCAGCTGGGACCGCCTGCTGTAGACGGGTTGCATGGTGCGGGGGGTCACACATTTGCGTGGCCGTGGGGTGGCCAGGGTTCAGGGATAGGCACCGCTCGCGTCCGCTGGGCAGACCTGGCTGTCGTCCCGAGCACAAGGCTGTCCTGCCACAGCGACGTTCCTGTGAATCTCCCGGGAACGTGTTCTCACTGCGAAAGGAGTTGCAGCTCTGAGATGCTTTATTATTGTAGAACTTGCTTGTGGGAAAGATACTGAAAATTGAAGCTTTGATCATGCGTTAATGAATGATGATCTGACTTCTGGACAAAGTCCTGAAAGCAGTGGTGGAAAGAAATGCTGCATAATGCCTGGATTTTCTTCAATCCTTCTGTATCTCTCAAAATGAGATGTCGTACAGGAGCAGCCTGGTAGAGGCTCTAACTCATAAGGTTGTATCATTTTTTTAGTGGTTCTGGTTTAGTTTACCTTTGTATTTAGGGGTCATTATGTGTTGGTGGTGAAGGCTGACATTAAAGCAGAAATAATTGACTCATACTAGAAAGGGAAGGGTAATTATTCTAGAAAATGCCTTCTGTGCAGTGTCTTTTGTCATGTGCCCTGTCCAAAAAAAAAAAAAAAGGCAGATCCTCATTATATGTACATGTGAGTTGCAGTTATAAATATTCCAGGGCTTCCTCACGTAGGATGGTTAGACTACCTAGTGATTTTTAATTTTTTTAAATTTTAACTTGTCTTCAGAAAACAGTAAGTGTAGTCTGCCTCAGCCTTCAGTTTTTACTGGCTTTTCGTTAAAAATGCAACGTGGAGTGATCAAATCTTATGCCTCAAAATTTTTTTTTTGTTTGTGTTATTTTAAATAGATATGTTTTCCTAAATTTACTAATTTCATTACCTGTAGCTTCATAGTGGTTGGGTTTTTTTCATTGATCTAACTGCTTGAAGCAAGAAGTGTTCATAGCATAGTTTTGCACATAGAGAAGCTGGCTTATGGTAGTCTCTTGCCTGAAAGTTTATTTTGAGCCACCTTTTTGATCCTTAGATCCTTATCTGTTCTTACGATATAAACTTCATTAATACATTTTTGCTCAGTCTCAGTTTACTTTCTGAATACACACCTTTCATGTTATATGAGAAAATCAGCTTCCCTTCTTTCTGTTGAAGATGTTTGCTTAAAAGTTTCTTATAGTTCCTGTAACTATAATTGGAAAAGCCTTCTCTGTACAAGACCGTGCAATAAGTTGAATTAGGCAGGTAAAGTTTTTTTACTGCTTCTCTTAATTCTGTTGTATCAGGGCAAGCTCTTATTTATGTAATTGCAGCACTTCATTTAAATTTATTTTTGTCTGAGTACTTTCTGTGCTAACTCTTAGTGAATTATTAATCTTGTGTTTTCTTTAATTCCCCTCCTCCCACACTTTCTTTGCAGGTATTGAAAGCAAAGACTTCGGGCTTTTTCAAAGCATTAGTTCCTAGTTTTGTTTGTGTCTTCAAGCAGAAGATAACTTGCTTAATTTGTCTGTCTTGTGCTTGCCAAAAAGCACAGCACTAGGAAGTACAGTACATCCTGTGAAAGTGTTCATCTCTTGTATCCAATTTAAATATTAGAACATTTAATAGTGTGGTTATGTCTTCTACAATGAGTAAGACTATTAATAGGGGCTTGAAGCAAGACCCTTAATTTATATGTGCCAGCATTTTTGTCGTACTGTCCAATTAAATTGTTTTATTTAGAATCATGGTCTGATGTTAAACAGAATTTTTACTTTTGGGTCATAAAGAGATAGAAACAACTACCAGTTCATTCAGTGGGGAGCATGTGTATATACATAAAAATTGTGTGTATGTAGATGGTTTTTTATATATTTATATATATATATGTATATTTAGAGCTTAAAGGCTTTAGCTTGTCCTGGGGACCTGACTGGTGTGACACTTGATGCAGATGTGTCACTGCACAGACTGTGGGACTGGGTTTGCTGCAGCTGCTCATTACTGCTCATTAGCTGTAGATTACTGCTTCCCTTGCTCTGTTGGTAAAGTGGTTTGTAGGAGCACTCTCTAATCCACTCAGTCAAATGTACCTGGGTTAGCTCTTGCCACTTACTTCAGTTGTCTAAACTGACAGGTTGATTTCTTGCCTGAAGTGAGTTAGGGAATGTGGCCATGGCCTGTGCTGCTGGCAGAGCTGTGGGGTCAGTAAATTTTGGCAGGGAGGAAGAAGCAAGCAGCTGGGACAGAAATGCTTTTGACTGGCATAGCTGTTCCTAGGCTGTTGCAGCTCCATCGGGAGCCACATGCCAGATGTGCACGGTGCTGGATGCCATAGTAGCGTGTGCTTGACAGGCTTGCATTTCTGCTGAATTAGCTAGAGCACAAGATACAATGTTTGTATTAGCTTTATGCCCTTAGTAGGATGCCAGATGACACCTGGCATGAAGTTAAGAGTAATGCTTGCAAGGAACTTTCAGGTCATGGCAGCCGATGATGCAAAACTAGCTCACTGACACTTGTTTGAATTAATCTGATGGTGGAATAAGTGTTAGACTGGATGAACACTTTTCATCAACAGAAACAGATGTTTTGCACCGCAAAACCCACTTCACGTTAGGTCTTTGCTATATAGCACAAAACACACAACCAAAATCACCCCCTCCCAAGCAAACCCAAATCCTGACATGAACCACTTGTGCAGAGTATTTTATCCTATATGTTAGTACAGGAGAATTATCCTAGCTATTATTTGTTCAATTAATTTAAGGTAAATGGAAATGTATTCAATCTAAAGTAGCAGTTACACAAATTTTGCACTGCTTAAATTGCTCTAAAATTCTCAGTTAACTTTAAACTGCCGTAGCTCTTTTTGTAAACTAGCCTTCAGATTAGGGTACTCCAAAAACACCTAGGTAGAATAAAGATTTGTTCCTATGGGGGCAAAAAAGAATTATGCTTTTTGCTATCTATGTAGCATGCAGCAATCTTAAAATATTTTGTTGCAGTAGTAATTCTGAGTGGTAATATCAAATGTTAGAGTTGAATGTGAATGTTTACCTTTAAATTATTTTAGAGTGCGTGTAGTAACTCCTACCATATTTTGTTGCTTGGGTTTGAGTTTTCTGTAGGGTTTTTTATTTAGTAGCTTAAGTCAGTCTGTGTTTTGCTTCAGAACATTTTCGGCTGTTATGTGTGGAAAATGTACACAAATTTGCAACTGTGGGTTTTGGATACTGCTGGTGTCAGCAGTAGCTCTGAGCTTGGTGCAGTTCTGGGTGCAGGCAGGCAGGAGAAATGTTCTGCAGTATCATGTCTTTAGCTTTAATGCCTAGGTCCTGGTGCTTTTCAAGATAGGTTGGATCATCCCATCTAATTGCATGTCCTTACTTTCCAAGCTGGAATTCACTTCTGTTTCCCTTACTTTCTGAATTATGCCCTTTATTTGACGACGCCAAATCAAGGGAGACCCTGCTTTTCAAGCCTGTTCTCTGCCTCCCTTGACCCAAGGCTTGTCACATGATGGACTGGGAGAAAGGATTCTTCTGCAGGTTGGCTCTGATATAGGGTGTCACTGCCTGCAGGGATACAGCTACAGACACATTGGAAATAGGTTTTTAATCCTGTCTTTGACAGGAATGCAGTCAGCTCTTATCTTCTCTGTGCTGCAGTTTGGGATTCTCAGTCTTCAGGTGTGTTGTTAAGTTTTTGTGTAAGTAAGGCTGATGTACATTTTTCTTTTGCCTTCTGTATTTAGTAATGAATACAAAAATTTTGCTTCCTGAACGTGAGTGTTAAGGGCTTTCACCAAATGTAGGTTTCAGATCTGAACTTCTAAGTTCATTAATCAATTCATCATTCATCAATATAAATTGTGTTGCTGTTAGGATAATTCTGTAGGTATACTACAGAACATAACATGGTATATTTTATAGAAGATTAAATGATTCTTTTTTGAGTAAGTAAAGTTTATTTAAAGCTAACTAAGGCAATAGAACTTTGAACTGTTGTTGCCAGTACTACTGCAAGTTTTTATTCTATCTCTGTTACTTGAAAGCAAGGAAAACAATTAAATAAAAACCTAAGCATGCTATTTTAATTTTTAGGTATGAGTTTGCCAGATACGTGTTTTCTGTTAATTTTTTCTGAGAAGTTTACAGGTGTATCTTAGCAATAATAAGAATTACTACTATGTTATTACTACTGCTATTTCTATATTTAAATTTTAATATTGTATATATGGCATATTATTAGGAATAATGATTTTTAGACCTACTGTTAAAATGAGATTTTTGTATAGATTTTCTATTTGCCTAAAAAATTAGCTTTTGAAGGAAACTTGGAGTCAGCTGGTTGTTTACTACTGTTTTTATTTTTTTACTAGGTTTTTAAATAGATTTTACTGCACTATGTAACTGTGTTTTGTCCAAGCTTTAAATTTCCACAGCAGGAACTAAGTTGAAGGTTTTGTTCAGGCAGGTACCTTTTTTTTTTTTTTTTTTTTTGTGTATTCAGATGTTAATTTGAATAGTTTGGCAACATATTGCTCCTTTTGATAAAAAAATTGGGATTTCGCCTTGAAAGTTTTTTCATTTCAGATACGAAAGTAGAGTATTTGAGTCCAGTTTATCTGTATACTTTGCTAATATTTATGATACATTGAGTTTTTTGTTTTCCTTTGTTGTATTTCATGTGTGCATTAATGAGAAGGTGTAGAATGTTTTTTCTCTAGTTTGTTACAGAAGCAAGCCCAGCTGGATCTTGTTTCTTTTACTTTCTTTCTTGTTTCTTTTCTGTTACTCTCAGGCCCATAGTTTAAACCTTAACCTATAATATTCCAAAAAATATTTTTAAGCTGTTTTCTTTTTAGTTTTAAATTATATATAATTGTGACTAATTGACTAATCCAGCCTTTAACACTTAACATTGTGTTAATGAGAAACTGCAGACAGCATTTAAATTCCATGAAACTAGATTGGCTCTGTCATTTCTTTCGTTTCTGGGTTCTGGATTTGCAATTCTTTTACTCAGGTTTTTTTAGCCATTACATTCTGAATTACTGCGAAGTATTTAATACCACTTGGAATTTTCATTGCTTCAGACATCACTGAAGATCAGCCTCCTTTTACATGAAAAATAATTTAATCAACAAAATACATATGCTTGTTTGACATACACCCCTTAAAGTCATAGCAAACTTTCCACATATCATCTTTCACTATTTACAAAGCAAGCAGATTTCCTTCTTCTGATTCGAGGTCAATAAATGGTGTGATACGTCAGAATCTTAGAATGGCTTGAAGTGGAAGGGACCTGAAAGATAATCCCCCTGCCATGGGCACCAGTACCTTCCACCAAGACCAGGTTGCTCAGAGCACCATCCAGCCTCACACTTCAGGCTTAGGGCATCCACAGCTTCTTTGGGCAACCTGTGCCAAGGTCTCACCACCCTCACAGTAAAGAATTTCTTACTAATATAATATCTAATGGAAACCTACTCTCAGTTTACAGCTGTTCCTCCTTGTCCTGTCACTATGTGCTCTTCTGGAAAGTCCCTCTCCAGCTTTCCTGAAAGTCCCCTTAAAGTACTGTAAATGCACTCAAAGTGCTACAAGATCTCCTGGGAATCATCTCTTCTCCCCGCTGAACAACCCTAGCTCTCAGCTTTTCTTCGTAGGAGAGCTGTTCCATTCCTCCAGTTGTCTTTGTGACCTTGCTCCAACAGGTCCATGTCTTTCCTGTGCTGAGGACCCTAGAGCTGGATGCAGTTTCTGTAGGAAAAAAAAATTCAGACCAATTCATGTGCTCTGAAACTCTTGTCTTCAGGTGAAAAATAGTTTCACACATGATGGCATTATTTGTGTAAAGCTCATACAGCCAGCTGTTGAGTGTGTAGCTTCGTGTGCTGTATCGCTCCTCTCGTAGTGGTGCTGGGATGGACAGGTGGATTAATCTAACACATTGCTGCTGCCACAAGAGACTGTTGTGCTCCCACTTCGGAAGACCTTTCCTGTTTCTTCCTCTAACTCAGCTGGTGTTGTAGCTCCTTGGTAATCTGATCCAGAGCACTGGGATGGCAGGGTTTGTTTTTGTATTTTGTGGATAAGATTCCAAGTGTAGTGGGCTGACCAAGGGGATCAGCAGGCACAACTTTGGAGGCTGCATAAGCATGTGTGGGAAGTTTGGGAGGTGGAGGGGAGAAAGTGTGTTCCTGAAGAATACAGTTGCAGCCAGCTGTCCAATTGCTTGTCATCTTGACCACTGTTGATCTGTGCTATTTTTGCTAATTTCCCAGATAACGTTATTTGAGCATGGGAGGTGTTATTTTTTTGGATTTTATTTCTTAAACTTTTTTTTTTTTCCAAAATAGGCTTTTTCACAGTGGCATAGGATACTTTGTGTATCATTCTTAAAATATAGATGAAGCAAACACTGACACACTGACCAATTCAGAGAATAAACTGAACTGTGATTTAATTTAACTTCCCTAATTTAATGGGTGCTCCTTGCATTTGCTTTTATAACTGTAAAAGAAGCCTGTTTTCAGTTTTAGATAATATCCCTACACTGTGCAAGCTTCCCCTGTAGAAGAAAGAAAACTTTGGGCTCTGGTCCTCCATATTCGTATGGTGTGTGGTGTGATATCTCTTGTATTAGAACTGGAAAATATATTTGTATAACCCTGCTAAGTGCATCATAATTATGTAACCTATTTCTGAAGCAGCAGCTTAAAATTGTATGGATATTTCCAGTGGACATGTAAAACATGCTGGCATGAACTATGTGTTTTGAAGTGCCTAGGAATGTTTTGTTTAAAAGGTGATACCTACATATAAAATCCTAATTTTAGAGTATTTTTCAACCATTTTTAAGAGTGCTATCTAAAGTTAATATTAGATTAGAATAAATAAATATTTGCTTAGTGTTCTCAGTTCTTACCTCCAGATATAAATGGTTTCTCTAGCGACTCACATTCTTTGTAGATCTTAGGGTAAGCAGCATGGGAAACTGTAAAATTCATATTCCAGAAAGTTTAGTCTGATGTGCCAGTTAACAAATCAAATCTTAATCTTTTAATCTTGCCCTCCTCAGAATGGTTTTTATGTTCCCTGTTGTCCTCATCCCTTTTTGCCCCCTTCTCCTTTTGTTTTTTCTCGTTGCTTTATATTGAATTGAGGAGTGACTAAGAAACTCAGGATTATTTTTTTCTTGCAGAATGGTTCTGCTTAGTATTGTTTGACTAGCAAAAATGGAACTTTATTGAACACTTAATGCAGGAGAAACTCTAGCACCTTGTTCAAGGTTCAAGAGTTTCCTATTGTAGCTTGGTAAGAAGATTTGTATTGTCTTTGACTTTGTATATATAAAGTTAGCTAAAGCTGGAAATTCCATCTCTGGTGCTTCTGACTTAGAGCAGTTGTATTGCTGCGGTGGATTGGGGGCAGCACGCTAAGAAATAGGTAGCAATTAATTAAATGATGCTCTGGCTAATATAATGAATGAAATGTATCATTCCTAAAAGTATATTGATTTTTTTTTATTCACTGTGACAAGAGAATTCCACAGTGATGTGTGTAACAAGTACACTTACAGCAGGCAGTTTCTTCAGTTCCACTTGTTAACTTCATAGCAGTGTGGTTCACTGACTTGGCAGTCGGATGTTTAATGATGACTCTTGTTTATCTGGGTTAAGTGTATCTTGTGAGCATTCCTTTGAAATGCTCTGGATGGAAATAAGGGAATTATATTTTTGGACCTTACTTGCATCTTGCATCAGCTGCTGGGCAAAGCCAAATTAAATGTCTCATATTAGGAATGCTTTAATGCATTATCTGGGTAGTGACACTAGGCACATTCAGAAGCTTTTCACATATAGAAGAAGTTTGCTTGGAATACTTTACTTATCATACAGTACATTTCTCCAAAGTGTTTTGGCACATGAGTTTTAGTGTGGTAGCTAATTTATTTTTAGTTTAAATGGAGATACTCTGTAGTAATTGGCTGTCATTAAGCCCTCTCGGCTGGTTTGTGTTCAGCTTCTGAGATTCTTCTTGGTTTGCCTGCTGTCTGGCTGGATCTCAGCTGTTCTTTTGTAAATTACTTACTTTCCAGTTTTGTTCTTGCCACATTCCTAGCAAAAATAGGGAATTCAAAAGAATGGAGAAAAATTAATTTCTCGCTCTTTAGCAACTGAAGCAAATGCAAGTGTTTTATATTTGGAGTGTGGAAGCAAAATTAACATCTATGCTATGGTTTCTTCCAAGAAGTGTCAGAATATTTAATTATCAGGTTTTTTGGCTCTTAACAGCTGCTGCATTGTAACCTTTGGTTTATTACTAAAAAGCCATGTTTCAACTATGCAAGTGTATTCTAGTTACTTATTCTTGCAAGGAAATTAGTATGAAGGCAAGTACATGTGTATTAATAAAATAAGATTTTTTTAAGAACTAGGATTTTTTTTTAATGATTAGAATGTTACATGGTACTTAACTTGGTTTTGGAATAGATGAAACAGAAGGACTGGGTAGCGTGGAAGTTAGAATGATTCCCAATGTTTTTTCCAAAGGAAAAAAGTTGTATTTTTTTTTTTTATTCAGCTATAGTTCTGTTCTGCTGAGGGTCATCCATGCCTTAAGAAAAATACATACGTAGGGTATCTTTTTGCAGATTTCAGTTGTTCTACTCAAGTGTTGAAAATGTCAGGGCTGAAAAAATATTGAGATTACTTTTATTTTATAGTTCTGTGATGATTTTATTAAATAGCCAGAATGTAGGAAGATCATGACTGCTGTATCTGGAAACCAGAAGTTTAAAATCCTTTTTTTTTCCTTCCCTCTAGATTTTCAACTGAATTCTCATCTATCAACACTGGCAAATATTCACAAGATTTACCACACCCTCAATAGGCTGGTAATGACTTGCCATTTTCTCCTAACAGAATGGCTAGGGCTTTGGTCCAGAATATTTCATGATTGAAATCATTAAGTGATTACACTTCTAAAAATTATGACTGCCCTGTTGTATGAAAGGCTGTTGGGTTTGAATTGGGGAAGAGATAAGCAGTATTTGTAAAAGGTGAAAGATTATACTCCAGAGGTCAGAGTGGAGTTTGAGCTTTGTTTGGACATTGGATTTAGATGTTGCCTCATACAAGAAGCTTTCTTGGATACATTAAGTGATGGTAATCATCATAGTTACCCAATTTCTTGCAGTTTTTCTGGAAAACATATTGAATATGCAAGCTGTCCTCTTACACCCATGCAAAAAGTGAAACAAAGTTTTTGTGAAGACTCTTGCTACTTTTGTGCTGTGTATTTACATTTGTTTTATTGCAACCATAGCTGAAATGGTGATACAGCTTCTGTGTGTAAAACTGCAAATTTAGTGGAAAAGACCCTGCCTGAAGAAGGGGGTAATTTGTTTCCAAGATTTCAGTTGGTTTTTAGTCAGTTTCCTTAGAGCACATATGTATCTTTATCCTTAAGCAAACCATTTCTGTGCTAAGTGGTAAATTCAGTCTTTCTAACGTTGCATTTATTGGTGGAATTATTCAATAAAATAATGCCAATTCCCCACCTTATGGGAAGTTATTTCCACTCTTGAAATAATTTGATATGTTTTTGATTGAAAAAAACCTCAAAAATATGTATGGAATCCAGTTTACTTTAACTTTTTAGATAAATTTGCAAGGGTAACTTTTTAGGTAAATATGAGCTGAAAACACAAAGACTACAATCTTAGGTAGATGATATTTAAGTTATTAGGATGAATATTATTATAAAGTAAAAGTTAAAAATAGTACAGAACAATGAAGATCACCATCTTGTTTAACTGTACCGTTCCTGTTTCTTGCAGAATCTGACAGAGGACGTTGGTCAAGACGATCACCAGACAGGTATTTAATAGGGATGGAGTAAAAATAGATTGAAACAATTTAAACACACTTTGTTAAACAAGTCTCTCTAACATAACTGGAAATGATGTTTTAGAAGGCTAAAGGAGTTTTGGGAAACAAGTGCCTGGGTTTCTTAGTTTTTTTCAAAATAGGTGTTTGTGCTTTTAATTTATTGAATTATGAAGAACTTGAACAGGTTTCAGCAGTATCTGTAATTTTACTATCTCTTAGTTTAGAAGACTTAAGGAAAATTTCTCTCACTCTTGGGACTCAGCCTGTTGGGCCACAGAATATCCATGTTCTTACAGTGTTTTGAGTCTTGAAAGAGCATTAGTGAGAACAGAGCAGAAGCAAGACCTCTTCTGGCTGTTGTGATGCCTGTGACCGAGTTTAAATGCTGTGCTCCAAACAACGAGATTTTTTCTTGACTGGTTCTGATGCAGGTTATTTCTGTTTCTTGTGCAGATTTTCAGTCAGTGTCTGAGTACTATGTATTTATGAGTTCGTATCTGTGTTTTGTTCAATGAAATGTCATCATTTTTTGAGGCCTTCTTCTCAGGTGCCTGGTACCAGTTTCCTGCCATTCTTGATTTGTCAGCATTTGAGCTTTGTGACTTGATGTTTTGTAAGAGTTGTTACCTCCATTTGCACTTTGTAGTTGTGAGCTGGCAGTTTCCTTGATTTTTCTCCTTTCCTTTCTGTGTTTCAGGTGTGATACCTGAGGAGGGAGGGAAATAACTTACTGCCTTCAACCCCTGATCACTCAGCAAAACTATTCTTTAAAACTGACTATGTCTGTCCTACTATCTGACTCAAAGCTTTTTCACTTTCCTGAGGTGATGGCTATACTTGCTGATGTTACCTTGAGCGTTTAGGAAAGTGGAGAGAACTGTCAGCTCCTCCTTGAGATTTCTGGCACACACTTAGAAATCTAGCACACTCTTTGCCTAGAGCAATGAGAAGAGATGCATAGGACTGCATTGCTTGGGATTGGACAGAGCTCGCTTAGGGATAATGCACCCTCCTCTGTACAGCAGTAGGTGACTTTGTTTCATGCTTGAACTCTTACCCTAGCCACAAAAGGCTTCTCTGAAATACTTTCCTTCAGTGTGGTTAGTGATTTGATACTTGAAATTAGCCCATTATGTAAATGAAAAGCCTCTGAAAAAGAGGTTGTGACCGATAGTTCAAGACTGTTAAGACTTTAATGTCCATATTTTAGAACTGATGTCCTCTCCCATCTCGTGATGGAGACTTGGAATTTTCTCCTATGGGACCCAGGTGCTCTAAACTAAACAGCTACATACTGATTTCGTGTATGAAAATGTGTTGTATATTCTTTGCTTACTCTTGATCATCAAACCTGTTGTGAAGCGTTGAGGTAGTCCCCTTCTGTCACTAATCAGTAAGTGTTGATGTACTTGAGGTATTTGGAATTTGTCTTACCTCTTGCCTAGCACTTCTGTCATAAAGTATAAGGAATTAGCCTTGGCTCTCTCATTACCTCTATTAGAAGGTGCTTGTGAATGTTACTGGCTTTGATGAACAGTTTTATACTGACACTGATGGTGTCCTATTGCCTGCATAGGCAAATATTGTTGTTTGTATTAAGCTTTTTCAGAAGTGTAGACGTGCCTGTTGAGTGAGTTGGGGCGCAAAATCCCACTAAAGAGTGTAATTTTTTGCTGTAGTTGTAAAAGAACCTTTCAAACCAGAAACAAATATGAAATGAGAACCAAAAGTAAAGGTTGATAATGCCAGGTTCCCTCCTCATTTTCGGATATTATTCCCAGTGTTTCTTATGCTTCTGCCCCATTTTATGTCTCCTTGTAGGAAAAGATGAAGCCCAAATGTTTGCTTAAGTTCCAGGCATGGTCAGTTGAAATGTGTGTTGGATTTGACTCACATGAGGACAAATAGACATGTGAGGAGCTATTTTGGCCGTCGTGAATGTTGTACAGTGAGGTCTTCTGTTTCTGTTTTGTATGGGACTTGACACTTCGGAAACATGTTACTTGGAGAGACTCACTTAAATCTATAGAGTTACTTTTGCAAATTGTTTGATTTCAATGATTTCAATGTGCCTAAACTTTTGGAACTTCTGGTTTTCAGTAAGAAGCTGTCAAGGCCTATTAATTTTGTTGCACAATTTACAGAACTGTATAGGTGCTGTGAATTTGAGATTCTGTGTCTAGAACTCATTTGAAAGTCAGATTAAGAACTGCTGCAAAAGGTTTGAGTGTTGCCAAACCCATGTCAAGGTTTCTTATAGTTCTGAGATTATTTTAACACTAAATCTTATGGCCCAGGCCTTTTCTGACATCATTATTGTGGTTATTATCATTACATTATGGACTTTGATTTTGGGATGACTTAATGTATGCATATCTAAATTTGATTGGGATTTCTAAAGACTATTTTAAAAATCTTAGTTTTAGGTTAATATTTATTAATAATAGTATTAACTTTTAAATACATATCACATTTACTTCAAAGCAGTTGTTTCTAAGCTAACAAAAATATCTTGGACATCTAAATTACTTGAAGCAAATTGTATCTTTTCTACATATTAGCCAGATTTCCTTTCTGAAACCAGGCCTTAAAACATCAAAGAACTACAGGGAAATGGCAGTTTCAAAATTCCTTCAATGATTTGAGAGCTAAGATGAATCTTATTTCAAAATTCCAGTCCCCTACAATTATTGCAGTCTCATGTGCTATCATTCAGTATGCATATCTGTCTGAAAAATAAGATAGATTTCAAATGTGTCATGGGCTTTACCTTTTCACCTGTAAATGTAAGAATAGCAGGCATTCAGATTCTGTAAACAATTTATTTTTCTTTTAGTATGTACATGCATTAACTTGGAAAACTCACATTTGAAATAATAGTTGTTTTTATGTCATAACTGCAAATCTAGCAGCTTGTTAATAGCTTAAAGTCATGATTTGGTAATGAAATTGTGACTTAATTATCCAGACTAAAAGGTCTTTAGAAGTATGCTTCTTGTGTCACCTGGCTTGTTTAAAACAGTGAGGTAATCTCTTCAACAAAAAGAAGGGTTCATTGCTGTTCTTGAGTCTTTGGAGGGGGAGAAGTTGCTTTTGCTCTGCTGGATTTTTCTTTTGTTATATTAGAGAAGAAACTCCTCTTGAGTCCAGAGCAATTCTGTAGTGTGTAATTCAAGACAGAGAAGATGATTTTTCCTTTGGTAACATGATTGCAAGTTGTTTAATGTTTTGATGAGTATCTTAGTTTTCTCATCTTGTGTCTGAAAATTGGTGATTCTTAACTGTGCTTGTGGTAGTTTTGTTGCATTATTAAGTGAGTAGCTATATCTTCCCAGTTGCTTCAGCATTCACAGTTTCTAATTATTTTTCCTTTGAAGCATCCTTCTACTGAAGCATTAGAAGAGCAGGATTCTTCACAGGCTTTAGCTAGAGAAGGTGAAAATTCCATGTCTGTAAATAATTTCTGTAGGGACACAGCTTGTAGAGTTCTTCTTTATTGACTTCTTTTAAAATTTTGTTTATTCTGGTTTTGTTACTATTCTAGGACTGTGTCCCTCCCTTATGGGTTTTATTTTATATATTGTTTTAAATTTCCTAAGGTAAATTTTAGGTCTTGAATTGATACTTCCCTTTGGAAGCTTTGTCTCTTGCAAATTTGGAAGTATTCAATAGGATGTTTGACAAACAGCATTTAAACTCGGCAGGCTTTTGGCTGGTGGTGGTCTATCCAGCAGCCATTTGGAGGCTCTACCTTTTCAAATGCTAGCTTCAAGTGTCAAAAAACCAGTGAGAACTAGGAGGGTTCTGCCAGTCTTGAGTTGAGGCCTAGGAGTGAGAAACTTTGAAGACAATCACATCAGCAAAGCTGCACTTGGTAAGTAAAATTCTGTCAAATTTGCATGTAGTCAGGGGTAGCTGCATGTTTGTTTGCAGATGGTCAGACCTTTGGGAAGTGAAATTAGTTGTGCACTGCTAGACCCAGAAATTGCATTTAGAATTAGAAAGGTCTGTGTAGGAAAGGTTAATATTGCTATTTAGTGAGCTGTATTGTAAATTAAGAAGTTGCAGGAGTTCAAAGTAAAAAAACCCAAACTGATTATTTTTAGCTTTATATGAAAATGAAAGAAATATTCTGCTGCTGTTACAGAGAAATTATAACTGCCCTTCAAATGTAATACACCGATTTTTAGTAAGAGAAGAAATGCTTTGAAATTAAAATCCTTACACTGTGTTTTTTAGTAGTTTAGGGATTATTCAATAGCTAAAGCCTAATGAAGACTTGCTCCAAACCTCAGTTATTAAGATGTTAAGTCTTGGAAAGAATCTACAATATGTTTGTCCGCCTGGTGTCTGTGTGCTGTCAGTGTGTGAGGGCCGTGTATGTGTGCATTTAATAGCCACCTACCAATCTCTGAGCTGTCTCTTCCCTTTTCTGTCTGTTTGGGAGCTGCAACTAGATACATTCAAACCAAAAAGGATACATGTTTTTCATGGGAGTCATTGTAGAAATTGGGTTGTAGTGAATTCTGTGATCAGTTTAAGCCTTTAAAATAAGTTCACCAATCTTCTTAAAAGTATCCTGTCATTTAAGGAGGCAAAGAGTCCAAGCAGGAATTTTTGAGTTAAATTCTTTGGTTTGTATGGGGTTGCAGGTCTGACAAAATGATTTCTCTGTTCTGTAACTGCTTTATCTTACTTTTTTTTTTAATCTTTTGCTATGCTTCTTTTTTCACTGAGGCCTTGCATATTTCTTTTCACAATCAACTGACCAGTAAACTACACAAATTTGTGGGGGGTGATGGGGGGTGTATGTTTCTTTTCTTGCATTTTACCAGCATCCAATGCCTGTGGCAATCACAAATGGATTTTTACTTTTTTAAAAGAAAGGCATTGAAAAACAATCCATTTGCTCTCAAAGGGATGAGATAGCTACAGGTTATACTTAAGTAAATGCATATTTTCCAGAAAGACGTGTTCACATTTTCATTTATTAAGTTCAGTGTGTGTTTTAAGTCTGTTGGCTCTTTCTAGCCATCTGTTGAGTTCTGCTGTCATCTTAAGTGTTTTTAGTCTGTGTAGGCTTTCAAAAAACACTTACTGGCTTTAGAAATTTGATCTGAAAAATAAAGTAGCACAGGTTCAATAACTTATGAGAGTACAGTTTTTCAGTATCATTAATGTGCAGGCATAATCAGATGGAACACATGCCATTCAGTAGGTCAGGTTCCTTAGTTTGTTTAATTTGTAAAATGCCTTGGGTGTACTATTAATTTTTTTATGGTCTCTGCCTTACCTGTTTCAAATAAATCTGATATTGTTGAGAAGAAAATAAATACTGTTGTTGTTACTTGCCTTTTGTAATGCATTCTGGACAGTTCTTCTAGAAGTATGTTCTTCTGACAAGCCATTATGATTTTTTTTTTTTTGTGGTAATAGTTTATGGAGCATAATACTTGCAGTTTTTGATGATTAGTTAAATTGTAAATTGAATTTACAATACTCTTAATTCTCTTTCAAAAAGACAGTGTATGGCCCTACTCTCCTGGGACAATAATGGGGAGGGAGCTTTACAGTTAAAAAAAAAAGAATATAAAGGAAGAATTTTTTGAATAGGAGAGTATTTCTTGAACTAGAGAGCTTAATTTTCTTCTTAATAGATAGAAATTAATATAAATATAAGACCAAAGAAGGCATACTTAGTACAAAAGCTTTATTAGTTGAAACCAGATTAGTTCATCTTGGTGTAAAAATTGCACTGAACATCTTAGATAATACTAGAGATATCTGTACTTTCTTGTGCATTAGAGTTTCTGTGCATGTTTGAAATAACGTACATGTAGCAAAGCCTGTGAGGCTGTAAGGTTCCTTACATGTGTTTCTCCTATAACAGGAGAGAGCCTTTCAAAGATTCGAAGAATAGGTAAGCAAAAGATTGCTGTCAGTATTTGTTGGGAATTGGGCCTCTGATTTCAGTCTGCTCCCTTGGTGTCAAAAAGCAGTCAAAGTTTTATTGCTTGCTTCTGTGCTGTGATGTAAGATGAAATATTTTGTGGGCATCTTAATTGAGCATAGCTAAACTTGGATGCTGTTGTAGCAAAGAGAAGATAGCTTAGGAATGCTGGAGTTCTTAATGTTTTCTTGCAAATTTCTTTGGCATCGCTTTATGTCTGGATTTTTATACCTCACTTCTCTCTTCCTTTTCTTTTCAAATTCTCTGTGTAACACTTGGAGCTCTGATAGCTCTTTGAGCTGCTCTTACACACACCTTTCTCAGGTGTCAGTGTGGTCTTCAGCATATGAAACTAGGACAAAATTTTGCCCGGAGTGTTAGCCTACTCTTTCCATGAGACAGCAAAAGCAATTTAATAGTTTGCTGTGGTCAAAAGGGCTGGTTCTGTGCTCTTTCTTGTGCTAATATACAGAAAGTTGTTATTCTTTTCTTCTTTGGTTAATTATCTACAGGTTTGGTGAGCTGGATTGGCACATGGAAGAGTTACCAGACATAGGAGTGTGTAGCTGAGAGAAGGGGATGGAAAGTCTGCCACCTGATTGGCATCAGCATCTTGAATTGGCTATTTCCTACGTGAGGACCCTCATTTTTTGAGAACTATTCAGTCCGAATAATACAGCCAGCCACTTATTTTTTTTCCCTGGTGGTTGCTGAATGTCTCTTCCTGTCCCTGCAAAACAAAACAAAACAAAAAACCTCCCAAAAAACCTGAAAAAAACCCTCTCACTAAAGAACAAACAAAACCTTTCCTACCTCTTGGTCTCTGTAGCAGAAAAAACTTGGGGCTTGAAAAGAAAGGGTTCTGTTTTCTAGAGGTAGGTGTTCACTCACATCTGTATTTCAAAAAGCAATTATCAACTCTTAGAACTCATGATTTGAATAAATGACTGAAAATAAGGATGCCTTTTTGAGGAAAACCTCTTCAGGACAGTATCAGTTCTTGACTGAAGTAATGCTAGTGCTACTGTACATTTTGGTATTGTACTTTTGACCTTAATGGAAATCCTGTCATAGAATACCATGTAAAAGTGAGATGGATTTTGCTGTTGAAAGGAGACCATTTCTTTTATAATTTTTAAATCCCCTAACTTCCTTTCCTTCCCTTCCCTTTGTAAATTTGCCTATTAGTGGACACAGTTTAACTGGTCTGCAAGAGTTTCATTTCTTTGTGCTGGTGTTTTTAATTCCCTCTGTAGGAAGTCTTCGGTCTTGCAGTTCATCAGACTGCTTTAGTAAAGTGATGCCTCCAAGGAAAAAGAGGAGACCTGCAGCAGGAGATGATTTATCTGCTAAGAAAAGTAGACATGATGGGTATGTCATCTTACCATGAGCTAAGACTGATGGAATATCTAAAGTTGAATAGCTAATGTATCATGTGTTTAAATACTGATGGAAATTATATTGAAATCTACTTGGTTTCTCAATGTGGAACCATAGCTTGTGATTGAACTCTGGGATATTGATAAGTATATGTAGGTTCAGTTTGCATCTCACCTTTCTCTAGGTGTACAAGAAGCATGTAGGGAACTTCTCCTTGCTCTAGTTGCCAGCTGTCAAAATACATACTTGTTTTCTTCAAAAACGACTTCTAAGAGATGCAGTAGTATTTTCCCATGTACATGCAGAAGATCTGGATTGGGTATTATCAATCTCTAGCCTGTCAAAAAAGTGAATGTAGTTATAGTCCACTCACCTGTTGAAATCCTGTTAGTTTTTCCCTGTTATGGTGTGATTTGATACTGAGCATAAAAGGGGAAATTGCCCGGGTAAGATGATAGCCAGTGGTTCAGCAGTTATTGAGGTGCTTCTCACTGGACAAGAGAAGCCAAATAGGTTATAGAGAGTTCAGGAACAGTGTAATCTTTTAGCAGAGGTATTGGATAGCTGAGACTACTCTGCAAGTGTTGGATTTCCAGTATGTGTAGTTTTAAGTGAATCATTCAGAAACCATTGAATGTTTCTGAATGCTCCCTGACTGCAAGAATCACTATCTATGTGGACTAAATTCAGAACTTGAGGCAGTATAGAACTGTACACTGCTGTGTGATGGATGCAGGACTGTTCTGATGTTGAAAAGTGGCTTATACAACTAGAAAGTTTGCTTGGCACTGCATCAATCAGTAGAATTTGAGCTCTATTATATTCATATATTACTAATGTCTCAGAAAACACGTGCTTCCATAGCAAGTACCTTCAGAGAGGTTAAAAGAGGCATTTTTCTCTTAACTGTCAGCCTGAAATCATGCTGGATACTCTCCTTTTTATACTCTAGCACGAGTAAGAAAAATACTGGTAGCCAAATTAAGCCTCTGGTCATGCCCCTATAACTCCATTGTGTTTAATAGGGTTGCACAACTGTAACTGCACTGGAATTTATTAAATGATCTGCTGATGCAGAAGAAAGAGAGTTCAACTCTCTCTTTCATTGCTTTGTAACACTAACTAGAACAAAAAAGCAATTCATGTTCTTAATATTTTTTGTTGCTTTTCAGAAATAATGAAATATAAAAGCTAAATAGTTGATAGAGGACATTACAGCTTATTCAAAGATAGGCATACAATGTGGAAGCAATATGAGGACAGACCATTTCTAGAATATAGAGAGGTTCATAAAACTGAACTCTACCTACCTTAGTCAAGACACTGATGATAGAAAAAAGCAACTCCCTAAAAAGTAAACTTGCCTGTAAGTAAGAAACACTGATTTGTGTAATTACATGAGAAAATTACAAAAAGCTGATTTTTTACTCTCTGAATACTAGATATTTAATAGTTTTTAAGAGCTTATTGAAAATGTAATTTGAAGGATTTTTTAAATATCTGCCTCTTAGTTTATAACTAATGAATGTCGTCTTCATTTTACTGCCATGTTAAGTCTTCATTAAAAGACCTCAGCCTGCTTTTGGAATTGGAGGAGAAACCAGATCTGCTAATCATGAACCATGGGGTAATATCCTCTGATGTGGTTCAGTTTTTATCTGACTGACTTCCTGTAAGGGTTTTTGAGCTTTCTCTACTTCCCAGAGTGTTTCTTTTGTTTTGGTCTTCAAGAAAACAGTATTTTATTTCAGCATGACTGGTGATATGAATTGATTTGGTAGACATTCAGCCTGGTCTGGAAGCTGTATTTTCTTTCAAGGAAGGCTTTTTACCCCTGTAATTTTCTGTGAACAGGTTAGTCAAAAAGCAGTTGCCTGCTTCTGTGCTTGTTTTGTCAGGTGGAGCTAGGCCATACCTGTCAGGTTTGGTTTTTGGATCAGACTTCTCAGTTAGTCAAGCAGAAATCAGTCTGAAATCAGGAAACTCTACAGCAGTGTGCTGTAGCATAGCTAGTTTGCAGAGCCAGTTCTTACATGGTGTGCAGAGAATGCTATATACAGTATAAACAGTATGGATAGTGGAATGCCAGTTTACAGAATAAGGGGCTCCTAGGCCCAGTTCTCAGCTTCTGTTTTAGGGACAGACTTCCTAGAAGCTGCATTCTAGTGACTCAGGCTAAGTCTTCATGGGACATTAGTCTGTGTGGATTCTGTATTAAGTGAAGAAAAGCAGTTAGTGTCTGAAAAACTACTCAGTCCTCTGCAGAAGAGACTGTATTTCCTAACGGAAGTTATTTGTCACCTCAAATACTTAATGGAATGACTTAGATTTTTGTATGTTTCTCAGTTACAGTGGCATACTTACAGGGTCAACATTAACAAATTCAGTAATTGCAAGTGTCTTGTTTGCTCTCAGTGTGAAAATGTGGGGTAGTAGTCCAAAGATTTTTGATGAATGTCATCATTAACGATGTTACTGCAACTGAGACTGAATGTTGATGATTTCTCCTGGTTTGTCCATTAAAAAAAAGTTTGTTTTTTTTTAATCTGTAATGGAGTGTTTTGTTGGGTGATATTTTCAGTCTTCACTGTTTTTTATTCATTGCTATAATCTCTTCAAATCTGATAGCAATATTTTTAGATATGCTTTCTTCCCTAAAGTTTCTTTCAGCAGGTCCCTGTGCTGAAGGAGAAGATAGTTTTTTAAGACTCTTCAAGTCATAAACTTAAACATGTCTTACACCCTTAGTTCCAGGCTGCTAGGAATACAGCCTCATCTCAGAAGCATTAGTGCAATGCACAGGCAATAGAGGAAGAACATTTATAGCAACAAATCTAATTGTGAAATAATTTGTAAATGCTGATCTAGTGCATAAACTGATTATGGAAGACTCCAAACATGTTCATTAGTATTCCAACCGTTACATAATAAGAACTTGAATTCTCTTAATTAGTGTTCGTAGCATCACCATGAACAATGCATGAATGCAGTGTTTCAATGGGAGGGAATTTTTATACCAGATGATGTGTAATAAAAAGAACTCAGTGTTTTATAGATAACAGTAAGATTTATCTTGCCTTAAGGAATAGCTGTTGGAAGTAAACAGTTGAGCTGCAAGGGGTAACTTGAACATAAAGACTTGAAGACTTAGTTTGTATTTTCATCTCAATATCACAGTCTTGACTTTATTGTACTTAAAACTGTCACAGTATAGAGTATTCTCAAATTTGAGTTAAAATTACATTTTCTGTACATTGTTCTTCCATCACTGTGTTAAGCGTCTTAGAAAGGTAAAGCAAGATGCATGTAAAGATACTTGCTAGGTAAAATGATAGTCCTCACTGGGTAATTGTCTTATGCTGCTTATCTGTTACACAATATCTAGCCAAATAGGGATAAATGAGCTGTATAATATAATGTCTTGTATTTTGGCAGTCTCATTTAAAAAATAATACTACTCCTTATTCTGGAATCACACTGAGGATGAAAGTCCTGCAGTAATGGGTATTGTCACCTTAGGAGGATGAAAACTAGGACTATTTATCTACTTTCCTGAAATGTATGTTTTCAAACAATCAGATAAATGTTTTCAATGAATTCACCCTTGTGTGTAGGAACTACAAAAGGGCTTACATGCAAAAGAGAAAATAAATTTTCTTTATTGAATAGTAAACTCCATACTCTATAGTGGAAGGATGCAATTTTTGAAAACACAGTGTCATTAACATAAGGTGTACTAACTTTTGAAGTTTTAAAAACCTTTGGTGTTGAGAGTAGATTTTGGTTTTGTTCTCTTGTTGTTTACTAACTGATTTGGTCCTGCCCCATGCAGACTGCCTGTGTTCCCAGCTGTCACAGATGTGTAGATCTTTTTCCTTGAAGTAAGGGTTTTCAGGTACACACAAGTATAATTTTTCCTTTTTCTGTAGCTTTTCAGAGCACTTCACTTAAACTGGACATGTGACTGTCAGTATGTGTGACTGTCAGTATTGTTACACATACTGTGTACCCTGTAAGCCTGATAAAGTTCCAAACATTTAACAGTGTGGAAATGATTGCAAGTCTTTAAACAGGAAGACATAAGGTATATTCATTCGTAAAACTTAACAGTCAAGTTGGTCCTGAGGGTTGCTTTAAATGGTTTTTGTCATGTCTTGCAAATTGCAAAACATCTCTTCTCTCACCCTTCTGTTTCTACTACAGTTTTTATGGAATTATTACTAAAATCATAATTGTGAGTGAATAGATAAGGCTTTATTAAAATACTTTCATTGTGCTGCATTGATGAAAATTCTCATCCAAAATTTTAAATTAATTAGTATTAATGGAAGTAGTGTGGGGCATCTTCAATCAAAAATTGGCATGTTTTGAAATATAAATAATCTGGAAGCAATTAGTTACTCAGTTCAAAACTCAAACAAAATTCAATAAAGATTTTGACTTAAATTCTGGTTGCTTAGGAACAAAGCTTCTGTTAGTGAATTTCTTGATGTCTTCTATTCAGTAAGCACTGACCATCTGAAATAACCAGGCTGTAGATCTTAAAGAGAGGTTAACTTTTGACTTACCATAATAAAATGTAGCTTTTTCCCCCTTCCCTTTCTATTTTCTTTTTCCTCCTCAATGGATTATTACCAGCTTCTAGCATGAAGAGAATGTTTTGTGTGGCCTAAGCTCCATGTTTTCACTGATCTTGGTTTGAGTATTCTGGAACTACACAGCCCAGAGTTGGTGCACTGGGAGGGGCTGTGGCTGGAGCTTTAACCAACTCCAGTACAGGTGAAACATGCTCAGAGCAGTAGATAACCCAGCTTTGAAGACTGCAGTGGGTTGACTGCTGGCAGCAACCATCAACTTTTACAATCACTTGCCTAGTCACCCCATAATAGCTGGATGGAACTTTCATGCTTTTGGTTTCCCACCAAATCAGTTAGGAAGAGAAGAAAATAATCTTCTCTTGGAAATGGAAAAGACATGGATGACTGTATATTCAAAGAAGCATGACATGTCTAGACACTCAGTTTTAATTTTTTTTTTTTGTTGATGCTTGTCTATGGCACTTCCAGTTATAAACTACATTGTCTTACCATTTTTGCTGGTATATTACAATTCCCTAGCTCACATTAATATTTCAAGTATAAATTTAAACATGGATGTTATGAGTCAGCTATTAGGTCATGATGGAGGTGCATGATGGAGAAAATTATTACATTTTGATGTGGTTAAGTAACTGAAATAACTTCTACAAAATTTAGACAGGTTATCTCATGTTGCTTTTGCCCTGCCCTGTCCCACATTCTTTCCTCTCTAGCTGACGAAATGGCTGTTAGAAAGAGATAATAAAAAAGAAAAACCTAAATGCTCCTTACGGGGATATTTGTTAAAAATAACTTGTATATTGCTCTCACTGTCCTGACACAGTGTCACGCTAAACTAAAAAGAAAATACTATTTTTCAAGTCAAGATTTTTCTGAGGTATTGTACCTACACGTGTTTGATCTGAGAGGCAAATACATACGTACACCTGTAGGTACTACTTCTTTTTTCTTGTTGTTCCTGATGGATATCATGTCATGATTCAGAAATGGAAGGGTAGTTCTAAAAGCGAAGGTTCTGAGTTTGGTATTGTCTGGTAGTGACAGGTATAGCAGACACTCTGGGATAAAACTGTGCATGCGCCTTTCCAGCTGATGATGGAGAAAATGCCCTTTGGCAATCCTGTTTCGGTGCCAGCATTCTTTGACAGTGTGCAAATTCTAGTACCAAAAGTGCCAGGTATATTCATTTGCTCTTCCTTTATGGGAGGCATCTTTTTGAGTTTTTTTACTTTCTCTTCTGCCTTGCCCCTTCCCACGACACCCCTCCCTTTTTTTCTTTTCTTTTTTTTTTTTTTTTTTTTTTTTTTTTTTTTTGTGAGCAGTGTGTTGTTTCACATCTGGTGTGTGACTGACACTTTCATGGCAGTTTCCTGTGACCGGCAGTGTCCTCTTACAGACCACCAATATAGAAGCAAATTACTAAGCAGAACTTGGTTGGCATAATGGTTGTGCATCTGTTTGAAAGTACTGGTGCTGGTCATCTTGAGGAAGCTGTTAGCCATTGAAGACTTGCTGTTTAAAACTCAGATGTGTTCATTAGATGTTTGGTACTCCAAAAGTATTCAGATATCTCCCCACTCATCTTGCTTCACTAGGCACTTCAGAGATTAGGAGTCTCTTGCTAGTAGAAATAGCTGGCTTGGCTAGGTTGGGGTGAGAAACTCATTTCATGTTTGGAGTAAGCAGGGAAAGAAAAGGGTTTGTCTTTATATGTGAGATCCCTAATTCTGGCCGTGCATAGTCTGTTTTGAGAATATAAACATGATACTGTGTCACCTGCACTGTTAATGTATGTCTGACTAATTAGCTTGTAGCAGAGAGTAGGATAGTTCAATCCAAGTTTGATTTTATTTTCTGAACTTGTGAACTGGCACAAGCTAGAATATCTGTAATCAATTCTGGTTTCTCAAAAATCGAACTCCAGTGGTCTTGAGCTTTTTGAACAATCCTAAGTTTGAGGCAAGAGGATTTTCATTGGAGTTACTTGGCTGTATGTTGGGCACATAGACTTAATTTATTATTATTGCTATTTCCTGCAGTTCCTAAACTGTGACCTTACCCTTAAACACAAGTGACTTTGTCACACAGCTGATCTCATATCAGTTGTCTGAAATTCTTCTGCTATGTGCAGATGCAGAGAATGTATAAAAGGGGCTGGTTTTTTTCTGTCCTTCCTTTTCCTATTACACATACTGCTGGCACTGATGTCTTGTTTCAGGCTGCAGTATTTAGCTCTGCCATTTGTAGATACAGAAAACCTTTTTTTCTGAAATACCTGAATGACTTACAGCTCTGTCAATAAGCCTGTTTCTTGAGAGTTCCTTCTTAAATGCACTGTTCGCATACTGACAGCTTAACATGGTGGTGATTTACATGAACAAGCAGGGCAAGGCAACTGGTTATCATCCCTTTGTAAGAAAAAGCATTGAGTCTTGTGATAAATACCTTTCTCTGTGAACCTCTTAGCTTTGTCATGTCCTCAGTTCCAGCAGTAGTTTTACAGACTTCTTGAATAAAGATAATAGAATAAAGATGATGACTAGCTCCTGCTACAGTTTCCAATTTGGTATTCTACTTGGTGTTTGTCACGTTTGTTTGTGACAAAAATGGGGATACGGAATAATTAAGACCTTTGCCAAAGTGGCAGAATGCCTCCTTTCTTTGTCTTGATTCCTCTGAATTCAGAATAGCCTAAAAATTATTGGATAGGCCTTTCATAATCATTGTTCATTCTGCAAGTATGAAAAGGTTATCAGAGCTATTAAAAAAAATATTTTTCTAACTCAGACTTATTCCTTCTAGATTAGCTCTTACTGAGCAATGCTGTCAACCTTTTCCTTTGCAACTTCAGTAAGGCTTATGCAAAATAGGTAATCCAAATAGGAAAAGAGTGTTTTCAAGATGAAAAAATCCCAAACCTAAATTTGTGAGTATATGAATGTGTTTGGAACACATATGGCTGACATTTCTATGCAGTGTTCCAGTTTGTTGCAGATCAGTGTGTTTCAGTACAGTGTCAATTTTTCATAAGAAATTTCTTAAGAGCCTCATTTGTATTTGTCTTCCAATTAGCAATTTATCATTTTGTTCTGACTAGTATTACTTTTCTAAAGGTTAGCTGCTTTAAAGGAACTATGACAGTAAACATGAAATATTTCTTTGAATTCCTGTCAGAATGATCTGTGCGCTGTTAACTTCTAGCTACACTTCCTCAGTGCTGATAGCTGAACTAGGTGGAGGATTGTGAGATCAGTGTACTCTAAACTTATAAATCTAGGTGCCTTTTACGTGTCTTTCTAGAGGGACAAAACAGTGATGAAATGAACTCCAAATTAATTTCATTATTCAAATGGTTTCAAAATTCTCCTTGAACCAGTTAGCAGCTTCATTGTCTTCCCGCAGCAGGATTTGACATTGTGAGAGGAAAGCTCTGCATGCTTGGAAAACTTACAGAGCTGTTTTTGGCTACCTCCTCTAGACTAAACCATTTATTTGTTGCTCTTTTTAGCCTTTGTGAGCCCAAGCTACTGAAGAGTGGTGGAAATGGATCAGAGAATGCATATGCAGCAGTGGATAACTACTTGGACTGCTGAGTCTCTTTTCTCTAGCAGGCACAAATGATATTGTCCTTGTTTCTGAAGGGGGACTAACCCTTCAAATTCTGTGATATTTTCTGTGCTTTAGGTGTTTCAGATGCTAAATTTGTTTCCTTAGTGTAGTTAAAATTCCTTACACTTCTTGTCAAAGGAGAAGAGCATTACCCTGCTGGTAGTCTCTGAGGGAAGAGACTTTTCAGATGGTTCTGTACTCCACGATGAATTACGTTCTTTAAGTTATTGTCAATGAGGGCTTTTAACATTTTTTCTGTTGTTCTTTCATGTTACCAGCTTACTGGCTTTAGAATAATGTAAGTGCAGGTCTTGTCTCTTTTGGCCTTTATGCCTTTTGTAGAATCTTTTCAAGGCAGCAGAAAGAGTATTGGCAGGGTTCTTTAGTTAATAATTCAAATTGCACAAAGTATGGGTGCACCTAGAGGTAGGGACCTGTGTTGACTGTGACATGGGATTACTCTGGCCTTAGATCCACAGCTGGATTGCAGCCCAATACTTGACTAGTAACTGGTGGTGTAAGGCCTTACTGTGAACTTGCACAGAACAGTTTGGGGTTGAATTTGAACTAACCTATATTTGTTTTAGGGGAAGGTCATTTACATGGGTAATAATTATGAATCAGTGGAAGTATGGCTGGTGAGCAAACAAAGTATTTAGCTTCAGTGATTCTTAAGCAATGTACCAAATTACTGGATATGAGGACAGAACACTGAGTAAACTGAAAGGAATAATGTTTCTGCTAGAAGTGGCTGTTGACTAAAAGATGGCTTTTTAAAAATATTGATGAATTAATTACTTGTTTCTCTTTTTTCTAAGTATGTATAGAAAATATGATTCAACTAGAATAAAAGCAGAGGAAGAAGAAGTCTTTTCAAGTAAGAGATGCTTAGAATGGTTCTATGAATATGCAGGTAAGTGTGAAATGCAAATTTCCTACCAAAAACAATTTAATTTATATTGGAATATGAAAATTGAATTAACTGAGCTTTCAAAGGACTGAATATAAAGGACTTTTTGTAAAAGTCTTAGAGAAACTTACCTTTATCCTATTTGATGTGAGGTTGAAGAGTTGAAGGTTCAGTTTTGTCTTTGTCTGTATCCTATAAAAAGAATACAAAATATGTGTAATTTGAAGTGTTTTGGAACATGTACACTTTACTATTCAAATCTACAGTTAAAGCTGTACTTCTGTTGAAAATGTTGTTACCTCTTTGTCATCTGCCATGGTAGTGCTGCATAGTACAGAATTAGCCTGAGAAGTGGTGTGTCTTTAATTAAAAAAACCAAAGGATGAGGGAGGTAGTAACACTACTTTTGTTCCTGCTGAATCTGGTGCTTAGGGTTTCAAGCAAAGAAGTGAATGAATTCAAATATCCCGTACTAGTTTTATCAGATAGTTTTCCATCACAAGGTGTAGGGAAGGTAGCCTGTATTATTCATTCTTGCCCTTGTGTATGAGAATTCTTCAGGCAGAACTTCTAGGAATGTTAATCATGATCTGTAGTCACAGAAGATGATCCTTTATTAGTAAAGTCCATTGTTGTATTTGTTTTCCTGCACGTGTTTTCTGAAAGGAAGAATTTGACATACGGGGGAAAATGATCTCATGACTGTAAAGATCAAAAAGAAATGAAATAGATGTTTAATGTCATCTTGCAGTTTTCTGGTGCTGTCTTGGATAACATGTCTGACAGCTTGTTCTGTTTTGTCTACTTTTTAAACATAAGGAAGAGTGACTTAATTTGATGTAATAAACCATTTTTTCCTCCTAATAAAATTATATAAATGAAATTAAATACTTTGAAGTCTCACTTGTCTGTGGCAGTCTGTGAGAGGAGATTCAGACAAATTCAAGCCAAATCTAACCTGTTAGATTGCCTGCCTTTCTGACCAGCTCGATTTATTTTTTACTCTAGCAACAGGCATGACTCATTTTTGTCAAGACTTTCATGGAAAGAAAGGATGAAAGGAAGGCTGTTTGTGAAAGAACTTTGAGGTTTCCACTGGATGCACACACCAAGATAAAACACAGAAAAGAGTACGATTCTGTTTACAGTATTGAGTAACATTCTAAAAATTGAATTTTCAAGGAATGATCTGTGTTCTTGCTTCATAAGTCCTCTTTATGTATGCAGACAGTTGACACTGCATTTGGGGTTTTTCTCCCTCCCTTGGTGTGTTTTTGCATTACAGAATGAGTCTTTTTAAAGGCTGTTGTGTACCCTCTGAGAACTGAGAGGCTGTTATGTCAAGATGGGAAAAGACATAACTAAACCTTGTTATTTCTAGAATAGATCACCTAATAATAAAATACAGATTGATCTTCCCTTTATAAATCCTGTTTTTCTTGCACGTGTGATCTTTATATTGGAGGAAAGTAGGCATTTCAGCCTGTATTTTTTTCAAATGAGCCCTTTTAAATGAGTCAAATAAATCTAACAAAATAGTTCGAATACTTAAAGTGTTTTTAAAAATAGAATTGCACAGTACAATTCTTAATGCCTGTATAATTTATTCAGAAGTATTAGAGAAGTTACAAATATCTTGATTTAAAACCATGTTTTATTAGTGGTGCATTTTAATAGCATTTATATTTTGAATCTTTTTTTCCTTTTAAATAGGCAAAGAAATAACTGTAATTCATTATTTCCTGCCCATTGCATTTACTATGAGTCAGATGATGTGTGGCCATGGTGTAGCAATATGAATAAGCAGGATAATATATAAAGATAGTATATGAGACAATGAGGAATGAGATTCTGGCAATGATAATGTCTTGTATCCTGTATATCACATTTTTACTGTGATAGCAGTAGAGATTCCAGCCAGGGAATGAGTTTCACTAGCCATCGTCCACTCATTTAAGCGTGGTAATATTATGTGGGTGTTCTGTTAGTCTTAAGTGCATTGTGAAAAAATCTTAGTAATTTACATTTCTAAGATTATCTCAGTAAACAAGTAGAAAGATTGGCAGGGATGAAAAGTTGTTTTACAGTTTCTCTGGTTTCGAAGGTGAGATAAAGATTTAAGTGTATGCAAGTCTGATAGGAAGCGTGGAAATATTTATTTCATGTCAAAACAAACAAACTGTATGAAAATTACATTGCACTATGTGATTGCACTTGTTTTGTGCTGTAAAGGACAGGCTATTTTAATTTTTTGAGATAAGTAAAATACATTTCGTTTGCAGGCACGGATGACATTGTAGGGCCAGAAGGTATGGAGAAATTTTGTGAAGACATTGGAGTTGAACCAGAAAATGTAAGTACAGAATCCATTTTAGAAATGCCTCATCTGCTATGATGTACATGAGCTAGTCTTACAGTTCTTGCTTTTCCACCAAGACTTAAAAATTTCCTGAGAGTTTAAAAAAATTCAAGGAATATAAACAAGGGAGGTTTTGAAACACATTTGGGAACAACTTGCCATTATTTTAGACCCCAGACTGTCAACCTGTAAAATCTCAATTTGTCTTCACTGCCACCCCTTCTCTTTCATTTTAACACCACCAACCTTCAGTCTCTCCAGAAAAAGAGAGATCCTAAAAAAAAAAAAAAACCACCCCCAAAAAAACGGATGATTGTATTTTCTGAAACAATGAGACAACGTTCAAGATTTAACGTATCAACTAACAAACAAGTAGTGTTTCCTTTAGGTTTTCTAGGACAGAAAGATTTCAAATATTATGGGCAGTAGTGGCACTACCATTATACCATTTCAAAAAACAAATAAGGAATATAAATATATTTACAGATGTATATTCTATATGTGACATATGTATATTTATATATATATAAATAAGTGAAGTCTACAAAACAATTATGCATTTTACAGGCTTTTTCCTAGTGCCTAATTTTTGTTCTTTAAATGCGTTTGGAAGTCGTGTCTTTTGCAGAATTCATGGAGCATCATATAAGTAAATGAGAATTGTGGCTTTGAAAGATGTACTGGAAAATGAGATGTAATTTGTGAATTTCAGAGTTTAGGAGAATAATAAATGTGATTTATGCAGACATTTGGATGTATAAGCAGGTATTCTGATTTCGCATTGTAAGCTGTATAGAGTTGCACTAACCTTAGGTAGTTAGTGGCTGAGTTGCAAATTTAAATGACTTGATTATTTTTTTTTTCTCCAGGTTGGCAGAGTCAGTTACTCCACAAGTTTTTCTTTCACATGTTTGTCAAAAGTGGTTTCTTAAGTTGATGAATAAGATAATATTAATCTTGCGGTATTGCTTTATCTAAATTCTTTTTGCTTTGGTCTTCTATGTGAGATGTGAAAAAGACTGTTCCCTTTTGGGCAAAACTGAAGTATTATGTATCAGCCTATGTTTTGGTGTGTATTAATGTTAGTTCATCTAGATTTACTTATCATCTGCTTGAATTGTGGGATCATTATTAGCTTTCAAATAATTGATTTCATGTATTGCAGCTGATGTTCATTGAGATGAGGGTTTAACAAATGTCAGGTATAGCTTGTCACACTGATACGGAAATTTTGTAGTTACTTTGGGAAACCTTTTCTGTAGCTTTCACACCAACTCATCTTCTCCCCATTGTATTGCTCATGAGATGAGTGATAACTTGGATAGGTGTTCACTCTATATATTTGAACTGTTACCTTCTCTTCATTTGGACTGTGTACAGTTTTATCACTTACAGGGTTTTTTAAGTTCTAAAGAAGTGTAGCAAAGTTCTGAACTTTCCACTTATACAAGTTAAAAGCATTTGTAGCCTACTAAACAGTAGTTATTTATAAAACACATGGATCTTTTTGTTAAATTCTCAGTCTCCATTTTTTTCTCTTTAAAACAGGTAGTTATGCTTGTGCTAGCATGGAAGTTGGATGCACAGAACATGGGCTACTTTACATTACAAGAGTGGTTAAAAGGAATGACATCACTACAGTAAGTGCCTTGAAAATTCTCTTAAGTTTGTTATAGTAAACACAGTTTTTCAGAAAAAACACACTTTAGTGTTTTGACTCATAATACCTAAAGCAAAGAGCTCTTCCATAGAGTAGAAGTCACAAGTTTTTGGCCTGATTTATGATGATATGCTCACTTAGAGACAACTTGAAATCTGATGTTGCACATTTAAATACAGTTGGATTAAAAGATCTGCAGTCTCAGTAAAAGAGAAATGTCCTGAGGTTTGACAGTCTTTCTGTCCCCAAGGACACCTATCTTTGTTACTGGATTGCACATATCTTTTAGATATTGGTGTGTTGTTAGAGTGAAGAGTTCCTTTCTCCAGTTAAGAGCTTAATTTTATGGCAAAATTAACATAAATAAAATTGAATAGTCATGTTTCATAGATAGTTGGAGAAAGAACAAATTGTTTTAACTTACCTTCCAGAAGAGAATTACTAAAACTGTGTAGGAAGTTCTGTAGTTTCAGCAAGACTTTAGAAGTATTTTTCATTGCTTTGATGTTTGTTTGCCATGCATGGACAAGCTCTTAGTTTTATCTGTCAGAGAGTGCATTTTTTACAAAGCCAGTCAGTCCCAGTGTAAAACTTTGCTACTTTATCTAAATTTATTTCACACAATGGGTTTAATAAGGCATTTTATGCAGATATACTCAAAAACATGTACAGTATACAATATACAGTACAGTATACATACTCAAAAACTGTACAGAGTGATGTGTTTTGAACAGGTTAATGGGGATACATGTTGGAGATTCTTTCCTAGAACATCAGACATCTCAGTAAGAATGCATACTCTAAACTCACTTTGGTGCTTGTTTTGCAGGTGTGATACTACAGAAAAATTGAGAAATTCTCTGGATTACTTGAGATCTTTATTAAATGAGCCTACCAATTTTAAACTTATTTATAGATATGCCTTTGACTTTGCACGGGTAAGTACTGTGCATTTGAAATGACAGTCTTTACTGTCATAAATAATAATTGAAGGACTGTATACTTCTAAGTTTGTTTCTCTGAAGTTACCACTCAAGATTGCTTCTAACAAATGGAACAATTTGTGTTCTGAAACAGTACATGCAAGATGTCAAAACTGGAAAAGTATATAGGATGTGTAATGCTTAGTGGTTTAGTGACATGTTTTGTTACATCTGTGCCTCAAGCTATTTTATGACTTCAGGGAAATAATTTAGGCCCCATTCTGTTGTATATTGGACCTTTACCACTGAGTTCTCCTGACTTTATAATTACTGTGGTTTTTCTTACTCTGAATTTTGTGAGCATATATATATAAAATTTTAAACAGGAAGACATTTCACACGTTTCAATAGCTGCTAAAAATGGGTAACATGATAAAAGCTGGATATGATATAAATACTGATTCAGAAGATTGTTGGAATGGCTTTAATGATGTTTTCAGTATTTATTAAAGAATACCCTGATACTAGTCTTCCTGCTATAAAACATGCTTTGATGAAATTTTACCTGTAGTGGAACCAATGTACATAAGACTGTTCATACTTGGAAGGAGTAATAGGAGAACTCTATTTTCTGAAATAACGTTTTGAAATAGAATTTGGACATCCGTTTTGCTGATGTGATGGAATGTACAGAAGGTTTAACATAAAAAGGTAAAACTGAACCTCAGATTTCAGTGCAAGAAAACGAAAAATACTAAGAAAACTTGCATGAGAAAAAGAAAAGTAAGAAGAAATTGAACTGATAGCAATTCTGATAGTCTCTCATTAGGAACTCAGAGTTTTGGTACCTCAGTGCTTTCTGCAACTCAGCATTCGGATTTATGGTAGTTCACTTTTAAACAAGGAAACTTGCAGCTGAAGATAAAAAAATGCATGGAATTAGTGAATATGAGAGGAAAAGAAAAGCTATACCAACTCTTAATTCCTCCTTTGCTGTATGAAGCTGGATGAAGCTTTATTCTGCCAGTTTTGCTCAATGTAAAATGCAAAGGCATTGCCAAAGAAGTTCAAGATACTGATTAAATATTTGGGATAGAGAGCAAACCTGTACCAGCTGATGGCCTGTCAAAAGTAAGTGCAGATACTTAAAAGGTGACTAGTGTGTGTGTTCTTTTCAAGAGGTGACAAACAGTGGTCTCAAAAAAGAATTTAAACATTGAGACACAGGTGCTGTGACTTCATTTGTGACAAAAAGCCCCTGCAGATTATAGAACTTGAAGTCAATGACACGAACTGGGGAATATTTGGCTAATATGATTATTGAACTTTTGATCCTATAGATTTGGGGAAAGTCTATAGGAGAATGGCATCCAGTAAGAATAGAAAAGAACAAAGGCAGATATATTTATAGATGCCAGATTAAACTGGGCATAACTTTTTTCAGGACCATTGAAGTGATTGATAGAAAAAAGCTGATGATTTCACATTCAGGAGATTATATAATTTCTGTCCTAAGGATAATTCTTTCAGAGAAGTCTCCATGGCAAGACACTTTAGACACTTTAGACACTTGTCTAAACTTCCTAAGTTTTAAGAGAAAATTTTTTGAAAGAGTCTTTTGATTTGGCACTTAAAGTTAGTTTGTGAATAAAAATGTGTCATCAAGGTTTCACGTGGCATGCACGATTTAAGTCAGCATAGATTTGAGGAAATAATTTAAAACACCATATGTTGATATTAAGCACAAATGACATTGCTCAATCCATGTTCACCCTTGTTATTGCCAAGTTTGAGAACATACAGATGCATCTGTTACATGGCTTAAATAGATCTTTAATGTGAAATATTAGGGGGAAAAAATCTCAGGAAGACTGTCTATCATCAGTGTAAAACAAATACTCAGAGAAAACAAAGTTTGTTAATAAATTCCTTCAACTGTATCCAAGGAATGTAAGTGTCTAGAATGTATGCTAAGAGTGCAGTTGCATCATCTGTCATGGCAGATGTGCCATTAGGCAGTTGGAGGTGGCTTATCTGAACAATTTGTTCTGATCAGTAGTCAGAGAGTGAGAATGCAGAAATGTAACAATATAAGGCATGAAAAACCAGTATGGCCCAAGTAAAGGCAATAGAGCCTGATTTCATTAGTACTTGTGTGTGGGAAGAATTCAGAGTATAAACACTAGGTAAAATAAAATGTATTCTGACAGCAGCATTATTTCTGCTTTAAAGGTATTTGTGACAGAAGTGTAGATGGGCTTTGGAAAGAGAATTAGTTTTTAGAACTTTTTGAGGTTGGAAATAAGGGAAAGATTTATATCATACTAGTACAAAAATGCCTTTGCAGGTTTCTTTTTCTAATTGAAAAGCTGTGTTCATCACGGAATTTACTTTTTTCCTCTAAATCCCTCTTGGATTTAGTGCCCAGAATACAAAACAGTGTCTCATATTTTCAGAATTGCGGGTCTCCCCACTTTACTTTCAAACAAACCTGCATTAAATTCTGTCTACACAATTTTAGAATTGATGAGTGTTTAGAATGAAATGAACATAACTGAATGCCCTAGTCACAAGGTTGTTGACTGAGAACTGGGATCTTGCTCTGTCACATTCTTCCTGTGTGGTAGAAGACAACTCAATTATGATTTGAGCTTCATTTTTGATAAAGGTGTGTATTCTGTAATGCACAACTGCATTTGTACAGGTGAGACATAGGGCTCACTTCCCTTTGTCATAGGCAGCTGTCATGAACTGATCTGTTAGACACTCCCTGCATCCAGAATATCCCTATGTGGGATATGTCCTGGTGAACAACAAGCTGTCCATGAGTCAGCAGTGTGCCCTTGTGGCCAGGAAAGCCAATGGTGTCCTGGGGTGAATTAGGAAGGACGTTGCCAGGAGTTGAGGGAGGTGATCCTGCCCCTCTCCTCAGCCCTGGTGAGGCCATATCAGGACTACTGTGTCCAGTTCTGGGCTCCTCAGGATAAGAGGGGCATAGAGCTTCTAGAGGAGGTCCAGTGGAGGGCACTGAGGTTGGTTAAAGGATAGGAGCTTATCAGTGTCTATCAGTATCTGCAGGGAGGGTGTCACAGAATGGATCCAGGCTCTTCTCAGTGGTGCCGAACAATAGGACAAGGGGCAGTCAGCAGAAAGTGATGTGCAGGCAGTTCCACCTGAATATGGGGAAGAACTTATTTGCTTTGCAGGTGACCTCACACACTGGAACAGATTTCCCAGAGAGGTTGTGGAGTCTCCCTCACAGGAGATAGTCAAGAACCACTAGGGTTCAGTCCTGTGCCATGTGCTCTAGCGTGACCCTGCTTGAGCAGGGGGATTGGACCTGATGACCCACTCTGGTCCCTTCCACTTACCCATTCCATGATTCTGTGATATCCTGTATTTTCTTAATTTAGACTTCGCAGTCTGCTGTCATGAATACATACAGAGAGCAAGGTCTACATTAGCTAATATGGAAATTTATTTTTTGTGATTTCATTAACTTGTGAATTTGTAGCTCAGTGCTATAACCAAGGCATGAAAGTGTGGAGGTTTACATCTTATCTCTCAGCAAAATTGATTTAATTTCATGGTAACAAATGTAGATGAATAAATTACTTAACAAAATGAAATCATACCACATACATGTTACTTTGAGATGTGCAGAAGTTACGTTACTAAATACTTGCCACTGATAACAAACCTGATGGGTACAGATGCTGCTGCTTTTACTTAGCAGAAACAAAAAAATCAGCCCTTAAGCTTAAATATAGTGTTGTTATATTGAACTAAAACTGGACAGTCCAGAGAGGAGTCTCAGTGTGCTAGTGTATTATGTTCTGTCTGCTCATTTGATAATTTAATCAGAATTTCATGTAATCAGTTAGAATAACAGAACAAAGATCCTCCCTTGGCTCACTCTCCATAGTGAAGGAGGTGTCAGGTAGCACTGAGTGTCTACTGACAGTCCACGTAGCTGTAATGATAGGACGGGCAGTGGGTACAGCACTGCTGTTCTGAGAGGTGTGCCTGTGCAGAGGAATCGTGGCTGGGGATGTGATGGCCATTGCTTGCTAGGGAGTCCAAAGTCAGCAATGACCTTATGCCTCATCTGCCATAACGGTGGTGTTTTTATTGGGAACATCTATAGAAAACAACATCTCCCTATAACAAGCCGTCACCTGTAAGAAAGGAAATTTTACTGGCAAGTTGTGTTTAATTAAAAAACACTCTTAGATACTGCTATATATTATTTATTTCGTACTTTATTTTGTCCATGAGTGAGCTGTGGGTGAAGTGAAAAATCTGGAATACATGCTCTGTTTTCCTTTTTGACCTTTCCATGCAGGAAAAGGACCAGCGCAGCCTAGATATCAATACTGCCAAGTGTATGTTGGGCCTTCTTTTAGGAAAAGCATGGTCCCTTTTTCCAGTGTTTCATCAGTTTCTAGAGGTATGGAATTGGAAACAGAATTATGCGGTTTTTCAATCTGTCTTCTCTGATACTTTTAACTCGAGGTTGAATGAACAGCTAAGAATGCTGTGTTCTGATTTAGGAAATAGTAACCACCAAAGGAGCACATGCAACTGGTTATCTTTCCTTTCTTCCTTTTTCCCAAATTCATATGCCGTTAAGATTTGTGTAATGCAGAACAAACTATAGAATGTTATTTATTTGCTTTTGGACTTTATTTTATTGCTGTATGTTTGCCCTCTAAAAGATGTCTTAATCAGAAGCATGATTAAATACTAGTTTCAGTACTTGCTGGTTTAATCCTTTTTAGTTTTAGATGGCATACAGATTAAAACAATAATGCATTACGAAGTTTAAATTTCTGTAAGAAAATCTGAGTTTGAGACAGTTGAAAATACATTTCAGTAATTTCTGTTTCTTGCCTCAAGCAGCAATCAAAATACAAAGTTATCAATAAGGACCAATGGTGTAACGTTCTTGAATTCAGCAGAACAATTAACCTTGACCTCAGTAACTATGATGAAGATGGAGCCTGTAAGTACTACCATATGTTGATGTTCTAATATAATTTATTTCTCTGAGCTTAATCATTCAGTGTCCTTTTACAAAATTTTGTAAAATACAGTTATTTGATCTCTCTACAGGGCCAGTGTTGTTGGATGAGTTTGTGGAATGGTATAAAGGAAAACAGATGACATAGGAGTTTAACTATGCACAGCCACTCAAGAGTCACTGTTACCACAGTTATGTCAACCATTAGCCATAAACTGCTACTTGTATCAAAGTGCATGCTGCTTTTCTTGCACTGCATCCCTTTGGCAGGGAACTTTTGATGTTGCTATTTAACAAGCTAGCTATGCTTGCTGTTTAGCATTGTTCTCTTTGAAGGCTGCTTTGCATTTTGTATTTACACTACAAGTTGGTGAACTTGCCAGAGTCTTCACTGTGATTATGTGTATATTGCTGTCTAAATTTTGTATATGTGTATAAAAAAAGGCTTCACCTAGGAATTATTTCTGCAGAAATGTATTGTAAAAATAATTTTGTGGCAAATTTCTAATCATCACTTACATGTCTGTTGAAACTTTAGTTATTTTGTTTTTCTTTTGGTCTCAAATGTAGCATTTCAGACTTTCTGGACATAGTTATGTGAAGAACTATTTACCGTTTCAATGTTACTCTTTGAGATGCCAACTTCTGAGAAGACATGCTGTGATTTCCTTTACCGGGATTTGCCAAACCTGACCTAATGCTTTATAGGAATGAAACATTGGTGTCTTAAAAATATATATATACATATAAATATTTAAACACTGTAATAGTTGTACATGCCACAGATTTCCATTCGAAGAAAAAAGTACTGACTTTTTAATGTTACAATTACAGTAGTTATTACAGGTACCAATGAACAAATTAAAGTACCTTTTAAAAATGGGTTTTAGACTTTTGTAAATTGCCTTTGGCATACTCCTTTTAATTTTTGGTGTACCAAGAGTGTTTGGTCTATGTTGTGATCTAGTGACCCAGTGACATTGAAAGTTCTAGCTGAAATTAGTGGTTTGGGGAATATGAAGTATGCTCACCCCTAGCACAGACATAACAACGGTTTTGGGGATTTCTTTTGTTTGTAACACTAGTCTTTCCAAGGGCCTCCAACTTCGTGTTTCTAAGTTCTTAAAAATATGATATCGGAAAAGATATGATGCTGAATAGTCAAAATATTATTTTTACTTTCCTGTTGGGGATTAAAGTTTCCTGGCAGAATGTCCATTGCAGGCAATGGGCATGTAAGACACCAGCATTAAATGACAGTACTTTTTAGTAGGGACCACTGCCTGTTTCACTCATCTCTTTATCTGTATGGGATGGTTCTAGTGATTATTTTGGGAAAAAGTGAGTGAATGGAATAATATTTAAGTCCTGTAATTTTGTCCTGTTGTCTTGCCTTACCCTGCTTTATTAATGTTAGTGTTGGTATTTATAAATAGGTCAAAGTATCCGGTGCTATTAAATTTTGATCCCTAAGGATTTATTAAAATGTTATTGATTCATGGAGCATTTAATAACAATAAGGGCCAGTGGGTGTTTTGGAGCAACAAATAACATTACTTTTCTATAGAAATATTTTACAAGGTATTGGCAGATCCGTTATTTCCCTAGAATGCCATCCAGGGAAACAGGAGGGAGAGCGTTTTAAGTTGAAAGTGAAATTTTCTCCTGTGTTGAAGGTTCTGTCCTTGCCATCAAGTGAGGAACAACTGCCACTGACTTGATTCCTTTCAGGATTGTCTAGTTTAGCAAAAGCACATGAGTTTGCTGCCCTGGGCCAGGAGGCTGTAATTGTGGTGCTACAGGTGGTCAGTTGTGTTCAGATCTGTTTGTTGTTCTTGGTTTTTGTTCTTCAAGCTCAGCTGCCAAAGACAAAAACTGTGTGTCTGTTTGTGTATATTTGTATATACGTAAATATACAATATACATGCATATACAAAACCTAGAATTTTGTGATGCTAAGAAGAAAATACTACCTTTCCTGTGAAATAGCCACATTTGGATTTCCCTACTATTAAATAGTGCTTTTTAAAGTTAGTGGTGGTAAAACATACACAGTCAGTGCTTTCTCATGTACTAAGGCACATAACCTTAGTTCCATGTTTGATGCCAGTTTGCACAAGAAATAAATTGAGTGGAGTGTGGTATTTAATGTTTACAATAAGCCTCTTAAGAAAACACACCTTTTATTACGACTTCTGATGTAAATGTGTATATTACGATAGTATGACTGTAATGAAATACCAGTGGAGCTGCTGGTTTAGTTCTTCAAAGAATGAACTCAGAAGCAATATAACTTTTAACATTAGGCCAAATTGTGATTGCCAAGATTTTAAGTGAAATAGGTGTAATTGTTCTTAAAACATTAAGCTAGCTGTTGGCTCTAGGAAACCGTTCAGCACAAATTGGTGTGAATCCTGCAACAAATACAAGTTTGTATAAGAGGTTTTGTATGTCACAAATAACTGAGCTTCCAGTAATGGAAGCAAGAGCCAAAGACACTTTTAATCTATTACTGTTACAGGTATAGCTTTCATATAACAGGGTTGACAGAAATTGGTTCAGCCAGGTGTTGGCGGTTTTCCAAATGTTTATCAGAACTAAAAAATTACTTAAAAGTAAAGAAATGGGGAAAGAAACTTCAGAAAGTACTTGAGCAAACAAACTTGGGTTTTTTTTAATTTGGGTAAAAATAATTGGGAGTGATGGAAGGGAAGAATCTGTTTGTAAATGAATCAGATGCTGCAAATTTTTTTCTTCCATTTGAAACAGTATGAATCTGTAGCCATCAGCAGATTTATAAACATGCATCTTCATGAAGTAAACCACAGATTCAATTAAAGCTAGTAGAGATGGCTTTACTGACATAGTGAACAAATGGACTAAAATGGACCTGTGTGGTTTGATGAGCTTCCCTGTGCTATCCATCTGGTTGGTTTTGCTATATATGCTGATAAGCAGAAGATCCTAACACTGCCTGCTCCTGTATATTGGAGAAACTTTTAATAGTTGTGGAAACTTAACTAACATACTCAGTTAATCTTGTATTTAGTACAGGTGTGCCATTTGCTTTTTTTGTTTATTATGCCATCAAATAGCTGATGTAAGTTTTTTTTTGTTTGATTGTGGGCTCCCATCCTAACCCTTATGAAAAGTAATGTACAAAATATGCTGTTTTCTGGGACAAGACAGAGGGGTCATTCCTGAAAAAGTGCTACGGGTCTTGTACTGATGTTTCTGGTGTACTGTTATTGAACTTTTAGCAGAAACTTGATGATCAATCTACAGTTCATTTTTGGTATTTGGAAGATGTAAATTGGAAAGACAGTGAAAGGAAAACAGTGCCCAGAGACTATAGCAATTGATGTTCTTTGATAGATGATAAACATTTGGAGCTCTTTGGACTCAATAATCTTAAAGATCTTTCCAACTTAAATGATTCTATTAATAGTCTATGAATTAAATTTCCTTCTAAAGCAAAGTGATATGAAATATTTAAAGTATTAATATAATTCTCTGTTATTGTTGTTTCTTCACTTTTTATCTTTTCCAAGGAAAGCAGGCTGAAGAACACAGAAATTACTGAAATTATTTATGTACTTGAGTTTTCAGTTAAAACCTCCTTAAGGTTGTCTTTAAGCTACAATAAATACTTGGGTTATCTTTGTGTAGCCATTTCTAATTCTGCAGAGACCTCTCCCATTTTACCACAAACACGTGTGTTTTATTTAATCAGAAATATGCTCACACAATCAAAATTAGTTACAGCTTATTGCTACTTGGTTAATGTTCCCAAGTTACTGTTTTGAAGTACAAGAAATGGATTTAATTTGTGTTAAGGTTTTACCAGATTTCTGTTGACCCTTAGTCACAAGTCTAACAAATTGTTTGATACTCTTGGAATTTATATAGGCAGCTTTAAAGGTTAGCTTGTGCTCTGGTTTTATTTATAGCTGCTAACATACCTCTTTCTAGGCCTTATATTTTGTCTTTTCTTATTGTTCTAAAAGTATATAGAATCCATCCACAAAATGAATAGTTTGTTTTCTGTAATTGAGACCAAAATTCAGCTTAATTTTTTGGGTTTTTTCTTTTATTTTTTAAATCCTCGCCCACTCCCCCACTGTGTGTGTCTGCACGTGTGTGTGTCAAAATAGCACCTACTGACACTGCTGTTGCAGGAACAGCAGTTAACCTGTAACTGTGAGTGTTTTACATCTTAGTTACTTGGATACTTCATAAAACAAGGTGTGCTAAACTCCTGTGACTCACAATGTGATGAAAATACTATTATGCCACCTAACATGAGTTAATCCAGTTGATTTTTTTTTAGGTCTTTTCATGGTGTTGTTGTAAAATGGCATCCCACAAATAAACAGTATTTGTGTTGGTTTCAGAAACTGACTTCAGATTTTTCTGTGATTCATACTTCAGAAATTCTCATATCTGAACATACATCAGCAGGCAGCCTTTATCAAGTATTAGCAGGGAATTTTTGTGTAGGATCTTGTCCCCCTTGTTTCTAGTAGTAGAGCAAATCAGTATTTAAAACTGTTGGGAACAGGTACGTTGTTTAAAAAAGGTTGGGGTTCAAATGGAGTGTATAAGTGTGGAACAGTACTGTAATAGAAAAGTTTTCAACAACAAGTCAATTTGAGCAGAAATGTCTCAAGACAAAACTTTACAGAAGCATAATTGTTACCCACTCATCTTGGTCCAGTCTTTTGACCCACAAGGTCCTCGTAGAAAAGCTGTTGATGTATGGACTGGATGAACAGATAGGTGAAAACTGAAAATTGTAGGGCCCAGAGAGTGGTGGTCTGCAGAGCAAAGTCTAGTTGGAGAGCAGTAACTAGTGCTGTACTTCCAGGGTCAGAGCTTGGTCCAGTCCTGTTCAATAGCTTCACTGCTGACCTAGGTGATGGGGCACAGTGTCTCCTCAGCAAGTTTGCTGGTATGACAGAGCTGAAAGTAAAGGATAAGCCAGATCATACTGCCTTCCAGAGGGACCTCAACCTGCTTGAGAAATGGCCTGACAGGAACTACATGAGTTTCATCCAGAAGAAATGCCAAGTCCTGCAGCTGGGGAGGAACAACCTCCTGCACCACTATCCACTGAGGGCCGCCCAGGTGGAAAGCAGCTTGGCAGAAAAGGGACTGGGGGTCCTGGAGGACACCAAGTCAGAGACGAACCAGCAACAAGTCCTTGCTGTGAGGAAGGTGGGTGGTTCCTGGTCTGGTTCAGACAAAGTATTGCCAGCAGGCTGAGGGATGATTATTCCCTCCACAGCACTGATGAGGCCACACCTGAGTCCTGTGTCCAGTTCTGGACTTCCCAGTACCAGAGGCACTGTGACATTCTGGAGAGGGTCCAGTAAAGAGCCATGAAGGTAATGAAGGGATGGGAGTTTCTCTCCTATGAGGAAAGGCTTACAGCTGTTTAGCCTGGAGAAGAGAAGGTGCTGTGGGAAGTCTTACTAAAGTATTTAAATATCTGAAGGGAGGATATAAAGAAGACAAAGACTCTTCAGCCAGTGCCCAGTGACAGGACCAGAGGCAGTGGGCATTAACTGAAACATAGGAGGCTCCATCTGAACATCAGGAATTGCTCTCTTTTTCTGAGAGGGTTGCCATGCACTGTTACTCATGCCATGCACTATCCTCAGAGATACTCAAAAGCCATCTGAACATGGTCCTGAGCAACTGGCTCTAGGTGGCCTTGCTTGGTCAGGATCATTGGTGGGTGACCTCCAGATACTGGCTTCCAACCTTGACTTAAAATATTACTTGAATGTATTTACATTGTAATTAGAATATTGTAATGCAGAACCCATTCTGAAGTTTTTCATTGTGTTTATGTATCTGATGAAGGCTGGGATTGGCTTTGCCAATTCACAGAATGTAGGCTGTTGCTTATCTGTATTTATCAGATGGGGTGAGTCACAGTCTTCCCTACTATGAAAAATTTACTGCTACTGTCCAAAAAGGTTTTTTTTGTTGGTTATGTGTAGGTTAAATGTTCATGTCTTCTCCTTATATTTAAGGGTTATTTTCCAGCCCAATTTTCAGCATATTCAGGAAAGATTTAAATGCTTTGTACCTACAGCAAATAACTTAAGAATTATCAAACTGTTAGAAGTATGTGTTTGAAAATGGGAGTTGTGTTTCATTCCTAATACTGTATTTGAAGTTCTTGATCTGCTCTTAAAACTCCTGTATCTTTTCCTGTCCTGATTCAGTGTATGTGGGATTCTGTGTCCTGTGTCCTGGAGCTCAGCAGGCCATTGCCCTGTGAGAAGGGTGTGTCCAGACTATTGCCAACATCCTCTTTCTTGGCTGATTCCTCATGCTTCATTTACAAATTCATACAGCGTACACTCCGGCACCTTTTTTATCGAGCTTATTCTGTGACTTTGATTACCCACAGTCAGCTGAGGCAGTAACAGCAGTGGGCATCCTACTAGTATAGTATAGGTGTCCTAGAAAATTCTCAGTGGCCACATAACCTAAATCAGTTTTCAGTGTGAACAAGATACAGTGGATGAAATGTAAAGAAAGGTGAGGATACAGTCTTGGTGTGGGACTGTGTAACTAATTGCATACAGAAGGGCATGCTAACATGGGGTGGGTAGGGAGGAGCAGAGTATGATGAGTACTGTGTGGAAGTCACAGAAAATACAAAGGTTTTGTATTAAAGAGCAATTGCTAATGAAACGAACTAATTTGAAGGAGAAGCAGCTGAGTGTTTGGATTTGAGTGAAGATGTGATAGTAAGAAAGGAGAGATGAGTAGCAAAGGATAGTGGCAAGATTAGGTAGACGTACAAAAACAAGTTTGAGATGAAACATAATATTTTGACAGTAGAATGCATACTTTGCCACTGTATCCCACTATAAAGGAGCGAATTTACTTTGTCTGACAAGAATGGAAGCTTTTCCACAACTCTATGGCATAAAGGGAATCTTAGAAATCCTGCAGCTTCTCACAAGTAGTGTACATGTAGTGTACTTCCTCACCACTGCAGCATTCTCATGGTCAGAAAAAAACATGAGAAAATAATTTTCCAATATATATTTTGAAATCCTATTGGACTGTTGCACAAGCAAATGGCAAAACATTTCAGTGTATGAGATATCAACAGAGCACTTGACTGGGTTTTTTTCCCCATAATTCACAAAACTGCCTTGCTTGTATAGTTAAATTTCTTAACATATTAGCAACAACCAAAAGGTGATAGGCCTTGGAGAGGTGTTAATGGTGTTTGAAGACCCTAAGATACCAAAAAGAATGAGTCAGTGCTTTTTTCAGGCACTGCATTTTTAAAGTTGTTTTGGCCACAAAGAACTTGTGTGGATAATGAGCCTTACTGAAGGCTGGCAGTGGCTCTTTGTTCTTAGTTATTTCTTTAAAGGTAGTTTCAGTGATGTAGTGTGCCATTGGACTTGCTCCTCTTGTGATGGAATTGAAATGTGTTCCTTCTGTTTGGATTTTTTAGGAGTTAATTGTGTCTTTGTGAAAGAGTTTTTCCAGAGTCGTAGCCAGCTTCCTTCATTTTCCCAGAACTGGGTCTGCTCCCTTTCATGATGACATTTCCCTTCAAGGACTGCATCAGTGGTACTGAGTCTACTGAAAGGGCCTTGGGCTATATTCAGAGGTAATTTTACCTTAAAATTGCTATCTTTGGGCTACTGATGTTCTAAAATAGCTGTTTTGAACTGCTCTTGATTTTCCCCTCTTAAGTAAAATTCTCAAGTGGGTATAGGATCCTTTGTCTTTTTTTAAATTACCCTGCCTGTGTCACCACATCTGCAAACTTTGGGTGATGTCCCATTATAGCTACATTTCTATAACTGATGTTTCTGCAAGAATTGAATTCTATTCTGTGTCTTTGAGAAAGGTGATTTTCTGCCTTTTGCCAAGTTAAAAAGTAATTTTTGAAAGGTAATTGAATACTACTTGGACTTTACTTATCTTTGCAACACTAGGAATTCAGAGATAATGCACAAATCTGGCTCAAAAAGCAGAAGACAGTAGTATGTACTATTACACTGTATAGGTTGAGTCCCATAAGAAAACGCAGTAATAGTAATGTAAATTTCCATATTGCATTTATTTTAGACAAAAAGACAGAACAGTGAGTATCTGAAGCAAATTCCAAGGGAAATTATAAATTAGTATCAACTACCAATAATGAGAAAGTAAATATAATTCAGCAAAAGCTTTATTAATATTTTGGAGTAGCTTTTTATAAAGTCTGTTACTGGGTTTTTTACAAGTACACTTCTAAACAAAAGTAATTTCACTTTAAAACAAAATAATGTTTGCACCTGCTGTAATGACATAAACTCTGTGGGAGCTTAATGTTACCATTTTGTGTTTCAACTACTGAAGTTTGTTCTCCTGCTTTGCAAAATATTAGCAAATCCATCAAATGCTCTTTTCTTCTTAACAAAAAACTGGTCCTGTCCTGAATTTGTCTGCCTTTTTTGGCTGAGATTTTCACTGGAATTTTGGAGTTGTTCTACAGTTGTTGCAGAATGGTTCTCCAGTTCCGTCAAAGTAGTGTGATCCTTCACCTTGCTGGAATCGGTGCTTTCAGGGATTGTATTTCCTGTAGGCTTTTGTGGGAAGGAACATGAACTGTATGGTGCTCTTTCATTGAAGAAACCTTGTGGGGTTGAGAAGGAATATGCGTCCTCATCAGTCTGATCCAGTTGGAAGCCATCATCTGTTGTGAATTCTGACTGTGTTTTCCCAGAACTATGAAGATGCAGCAGAACTGCTGTAGGGTTACAAGACTGTGTTTCTTCAGGCAGACTGCAATTTCTGGTATCCTGTAATTCCATGAACCCATCAGAATTTTTCATATCAGAACCTCCTTGTATTTTATCTGCACAAGCCTGCTTCCCCTGTGGTAGCAAGTCATCTTCCTGTGTAACAAACATGAAATGTTTTTCAGCTGTGTGTTCAGGCAGCAATTGAAGAGATGATTCTTTGCTGGAATGCAGCAGTGATGGTATTTTTCCAGCTTCATTCAAACCAGTATCAATGGGAGCAAAAATAAAGCCATTGTCCTCAGGTGTACTCATGTTTCTTCTTAATGTAATGTCTGCTTCACCATGATTCTTTTCAGGGGTGTTCCTGGCTGTGCGCTCCTCTGTACTTCCTGCTGGTGCATTTTCTTTTTGTTCAGTATGACTGAAGCTGAAGGAATGCTGTGGTTCTCTGGGAAGCAGAGATGGCTGCAGTTCATTCTCTTCAGAAGTTTTCTCTGTGTCATATGTGGGAAAATGTTTTAACTTAAGTACCATGTTACCAAAATCTGTACTTTGACTGTGGAGAGAATCAGAAATAGAGTTTTGTACTGTTGACTCTGCATTAGTAAAATAATCAAATGTATCTGGAATTTCTTGACTTGAAGAACTAACTGTATCTGGATCTGACATGCTTACGTGGCCACTGCATTTGTCAGTGTAAGGGGATGCTGTTTCATGCATGGTGGTATCTGATCCATAATTAATAGTGGTTTCAAAATAAGCCCTGTTCTCATCTTCATTTTTCCCAGTCTGCTGAAGTTCAGCAGTAGTGTTTGGAGACTCTGGTGGTGTCACAAACTTCTCAGTTCCACTGTCTGTACTGGCTTCATCTAGCGTTGACTGACACACTGGCAGGCTGTCACTAACATCAGGTTGTTGCAGTTCAAAGTCTGCTGAAGAACTACAGTCACTCATTGTGAATGGAGTCCCTTCAGCTGAAGAACTGTCTCCAAATATATCAGCTGAAGCATCTTTTTCATCTGAATGTATCCTTGTACAATCATGCTCTGTGAGGGGAGCGTTTTCTATTTTTTCATAGATGCGTAAATTCTCAATATCTGCATCTCTTCTGGAGCTACTGGGTGAAATAAAATCTCCAGCATCACTAGGTATATTTTTGTTGCTGTTTAGACCAAGTTGTTCTTCACAGCTTTTTCTTCCCTGCATAAATTTTGTAGTGTGCCTGGGTTCATTATGTGAAATAACACCTTTTCTTTCTGGAGAATCTGGTGTAGCTTTTGTGATCTCAGACTGCAGCAGACCAGAGTTGTTTCTTTCTTTCCTGTTTGGTGTTATTTCACTGCTGTTCTGGTAATCTGTCCTTAGAAAAAATGGTCCAGTATCATAAACATTTATACTTTCATTATTGTCAATACTAGTTCGGACTTTTGAAAACACTGGTATTTTGTTCATGTTGATCTCCATATTGCTTTGTTTCTGGTACTCTGCTTTGGGATTTGATGAATGTACACCACTGCCAGTGACATTTTCGTACGCAGTAGAAGTTTCTGGAGGAAAAATCTGTGTGTTTCTCAAAGAATTCATATCACAAAATAATGTATTATGCTGTGTATTTGTTGGCTTGCTTGCAGAAGACTCTCTGCTCAAGGTTTCATCTGAAAAAGCTTGATTAGAATACGTGTGTTCTGAACCTGAAATTTTGTTCCTGCGCATCAGTCTCCACAGGCTCTCCAGGTAGGGTCTAGCAAAAGCACCCAGACAAAAAGCACAAACAAATGTAATGAGCACAGAGAGAGAGACAGCCAGTGCAAAGTTTGGCTCTGTTTCTTTCTGTCTAAAAACAGTGTTAGTGTCCCTGGCTTTTCTAACCAAAAGTGCTGGAACTCCTTCTTTCACCTCTATATTGTAAATGAGATATTTCTCTTTTGTTGTATTAAAAAGACACAAATACAATCCATCAGCAGTTTTCTCAGCATTGTGTATCACTAAATTATTCATTTTATCCAGTGTCATATGAGGAAGACTGTGATTTTTTAAAATTCTGCCCTTAGGTGTCCACCAAGCTACTCCATTGCCTGAAATGAAAGAAAATACAAACTCAGTCTTTGTTAAAAGCATAGTATACTTGGTCTACAGGGTCCAGTGACATTTTTAAGAATATACTCTGGACTATCTCTCATAATTTTAACAGTTGATTATAAACCCCATTTTCCTTTTTCCATCCTAAGTAATTTTACATGGTACAAAGTCTGTTAAACCATATTACAGGCCTCTCCCCACTGCTTCCCATCTAAAAACACAGTACATGTGGGGTCTTAATTGCAGATTTTACAAGAAAAATAGTAGTGTGAGGGAGGAAGTCACGAAAATCATCTAAGCAAGTTCAGTTGTACTAGAAACACCTGCTGATCTTCCTTGTGGAAGAGACATGTCTACAGGCAGCTGCTCTGCAGCCTGGTCATGTACAGCTGTGGGATGAAACACCACCTCTTAACTTTCAGTGTTTCAACCATTGTGATTTTCCTGTAGTTGCTGATCTGACTGCAGCAAAAAAGTCTGTAAATCATGGGTATTTGTACAGACTGAGCAATTGTTCCAAACTTGAGCTAGTGTGGGCCATGGCTGGTTGTTGGCTTTTAGCAGTTTGTTTCAAGGTCGTATTTTTGGCTTTGTCTTTGGATCAGCTTTTGTTCCCAGCTGAGTTTTGCTGCAATCCAGTGTGTTGATTTTAATCCAGGTTTCTGTGACTTTTCTTGTAAACAGACAAAGCAGGTGGCATTTCTGATAGGTCCTGCATATTTTCATTTGGGGATGAAGTATACCCATTCACTTACCACCTCCAAGTGCTGTTAGTCCATTAGAGTTAGCCCATTTTGCCTTACAGCACATGACAAATACAACCTTCTGCTCTAACTTTGGTCTTAGTTTTCCATCTGCATGGTAAGTCTTGGCTGTCTAGGTTTTGTTGCTTATACCTTCAATGTTCTTGATTAATTTTAAATGTAAGTGAAGTGTGTGCTACAGTAGCTGTATTTTTTAAAAAGAACTAGAAATCTTTTTCCCTGCAAATAAACCTTCATTTCATTTTGCTTAACTGAATACTGAAACCTGTTGCATCCTTCTTGGTTTTCTACATGCCTCAGAAGTGCCACCCCACAGTTTGGTCCTTTGTTTCAGTCCAAAATGAACCAATACATTTGCAATGCATTACTTACTGAAATTTACTTGTATATAATTTAGCATCACTTCCTCCTTTAATATAAGGAGATGAAGACTTGGGAAACCTAACTTTCAAATATTCTAAGCAGAATACTACTTTCTAACGGAATATTTTTGCATGTTAAATTGTTACTCAGTTATTTTTAAAGTGTCTTTAAAAATACACTTTTAAAACCAGATTTATTTGATTTTTCTGCATTCATTTGGATTTTAGTAGCATTTAGATGGAGTGCCAGATGTACATACCCCTTAGGTTGTCCAAGTTACAGGTCAGCACTGATGTGTTCCCTGTTGGGACTGTGGCCCTTTTGAACAAAACATTGTCCCTGCAGTTTAAATGGAAACTTGAAAGATACAGCAGAGGTTTCTGGGAGTTGTTGGCAGACTTATTGTATGAAAGGCTCCATTTCTTCCTTGTGGAGTCAAAGACAAAATGAATTAAATGTTTAAAAGCATGTAGCCTGCAGTTAAATATCCAGGCATTCTTTGACAAATACACTTCAAGTTGAAAAAAGTTCAAACTGACTAGTATCTGTGGTAGAGGGATTGTCAGAGCGTTTTCACGGAGATCCACGACCTATTTGGAAATAATACAGAATTAATTTGATATGGCTTACAATGGAATTCTTATTGCAACGTCTTACAACAGTGTTTTAGTGTACAAGCACTTCTGTAGTTCTGTGAAAAATACATCTGCTTAGGATTTCAATAACATCATTCTAAGCTTTTTACTGGAGATAAAGTTTAAATTGTGGTGGTTAGAATTCTCCCACTGTAGACTCACCTCTGTGTGAATAGGGAGCTGCAGAGCTCTCGCCATGGAAGGGATGGAGGTAGAAAGGGACATGTATGTGTTTAAGGCAGTTATGGATTGGTTTGTGGCATAGAGAAATTGTGAATTTATGGCTCTATCTATTACATTTCAGCATGTGTGTTTTCCTACATATAAAAAGTAAAGATATAAAAAATTTTCACCATTTGCTCTAGTTTTTTAATTGTACTCTAGTATAGTCAGAACCATATAATCATGCTGAATAGTTGGTAAATAATACCTTTAACGATAAACATAAAATATTGAAACAGTTGTATTGCTTTACAACCTGTAATTTATTGAGATCTCTGAAGGCATCTGGATGAATTTTAGTTATCTTGTTGTTTCGCAGGTCAATGTGCTTCAGCTGTGAACAGTTTTGAAAGTCCTTTGGGTCAATCTGTTGTATGGCATTGGATGACATATGGACAGTTTGTAAAGACTGCAGGAGGCCTAGTCCTAGGAAGAAAAAACCCTATTTTACATTTCATATTCTTGTTTTCCCAATTGCATCAAGTGTCTTTATAAAATTCTTTGCAACAAAATTCCTTCCATTCCTCACTATTGCAATGAGTGGCTGCAGCTTTTGTGTTAAGCCTTTCCTGGTCACAGGTTGTCCTATTCTAAAAGCTACATAGCATCAACAGCTGGCACAATAAAACATTCACAGTCAATGGATGTCTTAAAAATTGACACTTTAATGAAAGGACTAGCATTTCTTTGTGCTATCAAAATTATTGACTTTGATCTCTGTACTTTGAGCAAGCTTCTCTGGAGAACTGGAGGTAGGAGTGTGAAAAGAGTGGAATATATTGAGAAGATCCAAATATGTTAATTGTAAGTAAAAGATGGAGATGCAAGAGTTGATAGAGTATCTCCTATCCATTTGCATGGGCAGTCATATTTAGCTATCAAAACAAATCTTCATAGATATATTTTAAAATGTAAGCTTTTCTATACTGTCTATACAGATACCTTGTCTATACAGACACTACAAAATCATGAAATGAAATGGGTTTCCTGTGTGCCAGAGAATTATTTAATAGCATGGAAGGAGAAAAATGGAACTTTCATGATCCTGCGTAGGGGCATGTATATTATCTTTGTGTGACTTTGGGGGATAAGTGGTATTTTTGTTTGTCATCACTTGTCTTCCTGTATTTTCAAACTCTAATGAATCTGATGGTGCTATCAGACATCAGTAAATTCAACATATCGTATAGGACAGGGTTGCTCATCTGGTAGTTTCTGCTTCATTTACACCATTTGGCCACTTTGAATCATCCCTGGATAAAGACTAAGCTGCCCAGCATAGTTCAGTGACCAGCAAAGCCTTTCTCAAATCTCTCCAAACCTTACAGCCCTCTCCTGTTACACCAAGGTGTTGCTGTGATTGAGTATTAAATGGCACTGAGCAAAATTGTTTGGAATGAACAAAATATATCTTCCTGTCTCTGAAATACTGAAACTGCAGCAAGTTTTATTTAAGAGTGTTGACTTCCTTCTGAAGGGTAGTATGAAATAAACCATCTGTTATTTTTTTGACCTTAAGGTCCGCGACTGAGATGTGGAGGCTGGTGTTTTTCCAAAGATCCTTACTCCCCCTTTCTATACAACAAGTAAGAATACTGCTTGGGCTCTTAAAGGGTAAATCTGTTTACATCTGACTGCTATTAACACAGTACAGTTGTTAAGACTGTATTAAAAAAACCTAACAAAGTAAACAAACAACCAATTTACTTCCACCTCTGTATTTGCCGGTGGAGCTTTCTCTCACCTTAATAAAATGATTAAGTCACATTCTGGATTCAGTAAGATGTATGAATTATATCCAAAACCAACCTACCCCTTTGAGTCAAGTCCTTAAAGATTTTTGAAATGCTTACCTCTTGGAACTGTATTAAGATTATTTCTTTCAGCTGACAATACTTTCAAAGCAGGCAGGAGACCATCAACAGTGCTGTACTTTTTAGACCCATGTACAGGTGTAGGCATGTCCAGTGTGAGGGTGTGGATGGCATTACCATTGAGGTTTAGAGTTTCTAAAATGGGTAAATTTGTACAAGTAGTTAAAGTGAATTCAGAAATCAGGTTGTTACTGAGGTTCAGGTGTTTTAGCATCCACTCTTCATTTCTTCCATCAGAGCACACGAAAGTTTTAATATTATTGTAACTCAAATCAGCTGTTACTGCTATTTGTGATATATCTTCTGGAATAGTAGATATTCTTGTAAAAGAACAATTCAGTAAGAACTGCCCATCCCACCGGCATTCTGAACGGCGACGTGTAGCAGGAAGAATCCGCTCTGACTTGGTTCCCACTGATCCAGGAAGATTAAAGTAAAGGACCACAGCTATGACATGCAAGTGATAGTTATCCATAGTATCTATGTGTAAAATGTAGAATTACGGTTAAATTCAGCACAAGAAGAATAGAAAGCGAAAATAGTTTGACATGAAAAAAATCAACAGCAAATAACCACAGCATTACCAACGTTTTGCTTTAAATATTCAGTTTTGGAGTCTTACTTTCAAAAAGAGCATTCATAAACTGGTAACCTCCCCCCTCCCCCCATCTATCCCAAAAAACAATTAGAACCTTTTTTTTCTTTTCCGCGCTTTTGGTCGAGAAACACAACTTCTTGGGAGCTTGAGATCTAACAACAGTTAGAGACTTTTGAACTCTGCTTCAGGTATTGCACACAATTACACTGAGCAAAGTCCACCACATATAATCTATGACAGGTGTGGAACAATTTTTGTACTTCCAGTTGTCATATCAATAACACAACAATGTATTTTTAATGAAAAGCTTTTTTTACAAATAACACTCTGAACTGCAGCTGCATCTTAGAATTTATTGTTTTATTTCAAAACCAACATTTGAAATTCTACTGCCTTTCACCCATTGGAACAACCACCACACTTAGAGATGCTGAGAGCTCTTCACATGCAAGTTGTTTCAGCATACCCAGTATAGCATTTTAGAGGCACGTAGAATACATTTTATACATGCAGAATCTTAAGTGCATCTGTGTGACTGAAATAAACAGTGTTCCATTCAATATTTTAAATACATATAGAAAAAATGTACCTTAGGCAGTTAGAAGATAAACAAGTAAATGCTCAACAGAAGGCATGTGTGGTGCCAATGTTTCTCAAACTGTGTAATATAAATATAAAATATATTAACAATACATAGTGGCTAGCAAATTTGATAATTTATTTCATTTGGTATTTTTATGATTGGTTTTGCTACATTTTGACAAAATTGCACACTTCAAAAACAATTCTGCAGATCATGATTTAAGAGTACCTTTGTGACAAATCTTTCAGCTGTACATTGCACACAGTATTTTAAAAAGAGCTCATGATAATTACAAGAATCCAGTACCAGCATATAGGCATGTCAGTATTAATCAGAGAAGAGCTTTAATACATGTGTAACCTGCTTGACCAAGGCAATATCTGTCATTTTCAAGATTTACTTCAGCTTTGAGGATACTGCTCTTTATATTTTTTAATACATTTGCATTTGTATACATAAAAAATAAAATTACAAACTTTCATTAGCATGAGAGTGAAAATTCTAAAAATGTTAGTTTATTTCCTCCTCTTAACTGTAACAGATACTATTTGAGGCACTGCTTATCAGCAAAGATGGGCGTAAAGCAGCCAAATGTGTGTTAAAGTGTTTAGAAACTGATAAAACCATGAGGTCCATGAAGGCAGTATGCAAAATGTTAGTACTTCCCCATAATCTTTAATGTGAGAACTCAGTGTTTTTTGCTACATTATATTCTGCTTATTCTGATTTTGTCAGAATAGCTCCACTGCTGTCCACCCCCAAAACTGCAACAACTACTGAGCATCAAAATCTGGCTTTGCCTTTGAGCAGTGAGGGAAATACGACCCCTCTGACCTCTCCCATGTGCTGTAATGCCTGACTTATGAATACCCCTCCAAAAATCACTTCTACCCATACACATTCAGCATGAGCACTTACTGCCCTCCAATAAATACAGAAATTTGGGACCTTAGATATGATTTCCTTGTTACAGCAGGAGCTGATTGGTATTTTATGGAATTCTATGTACTCTGAGTGCTGTAAAACAAGGGTAGATAGTTTACTTTCCTGTAACAAATAATCAATTCTGAAGTTAACGTGTAAAACTCGCACAACTTTTAGGTAAATAAGTGTGTGCTTATCAAAAAACTTGTCAAAAAGCTGTTACCAAGTCACTTTGAGACCTCCAATATTAAGGTTACTTGATGCTACTGCAAAACAAAGCTATTTTAAACTGAAGAAATACATGGGGTGAGGAAAGAACAAATCTTATAAATAGCTGGTCTATTTTTAGCACAAAACACCATGCTGCTGCAAAAAAAGTTGGAAGGCTGTAATAGGCCCCAGTTCACCATAGTTTCACTGCTGACAAATTCTGATACACATGCATTTACCCTGTTGTCCTATCACCACATTTAGAATTATAGACCTGCAGTTTGACTTCAGAATTTAATTCTGATGTTCTCAGTAATGCATCAGTGCTGACATTTATGAGGAAGGAGAGATCTGACCTCAGACACTGCTGCAACAGTTATGCTTAGATTATTACCTATCGAGTAATGGACTCAGACACTGTTCACATTAGAGCATCCAGGAAAACACTATTTTTGAGTAGTAAGTAAGTACATCTTTAAAAATGTACTTCTAATATAAACACGTTTTCTTAGTACTTCACATAAATTAAGCAACTGCAGAATGCATTAACTGCACAGATAGAATGGAAGTTCAAGCAACACTTCAATAACCACAAGACTACTTCAAAATTCAAGTTACACTTCCATACTCAGTATTACTTTGTAAATATTATTTATGATAGCATAATTTTTTAACAGCATAAGAATGAATACATGGCAGAAATAATGTGACATTTTAAAGTGAATCTGCCATTACCCCTCTTAGTACACATCTGGTAAACCACCTAAGTTTGGGGTAAATCAATGTATCAACAAGAAAGAAGAGCAAAGTCTGCCACTTCAGCCGTCCTAGGAAAATCTATTTCCTAGGACAACAAAAAGTTGACATTCCTGTTGAAGTACTTCAGACTGCAGTTGTGTTCTCAGCAGTCTTCAAGGTCTTGGGACGTAGGACAAAAACCTACTCTAGAGACAACTGTAGGCAGTAGAGTTATTGCCAAGGTCGTGTTCTCTACATATATTCTACAGATCCCAATTCAAAATTACTTCAGTATGGATGTACACTGAAAGCTTACAGATTTAGTGCCACTTATTGCAGCTAACAGGATGATGACCTAATACTGCTGACCGTAACAGCCTTTCCTTAAAAATACTATGTAAGAAATGTTAGTATAAACTGCTGTAAAAAAAGCAACCCTTGAAGGCATGCACTTGCTTCATACAAATATATGTAAACAGAAACGAGACCTGTCCCAGCAGCAGTTTGTTTAGTGGGTGGCTCCGCAGGGGTTGACAGAGGTCTGACAGCCCATGTTATGCCCTGTCACCTGGACCTTGAACAGCGTCCCGTCCGCACACATGCAGAGCTTGAAGCGCAGCCAGTTGCCGTTATTGAACTGCTCCCCGTAAGAAGAACTTGGCAGTCGTGATGGGCTGACCATCACAGTTCCGTTCAGGATGATGCTGTTTTCCTATTAGGGAGAGGAAAAAAAAAAGTAGTTGTAGAAATACAACTTCTAATGTCAATGTTTTTGAAAAGGACAAGCTGGTTTAATGGATAAATAACATCTCTAGGATGGCTGTAGAATCAACAGTAATAAAAAAGGTATGTATACAAATGTTTAATTTTTTAATGAAAATTATAGCAATGCCTATGGATTTCTTGACTATAGTCAGCAATGTACTTTGCTATTCCAGTAGTGGATCGATACTGAGAAAGACAACAATAGGGTGACTTTTCACTTTACGTTCTTATTAGCAAATGCAGTAAATGTAAAATATGGACATAAAACAGGAAATTGAATTCATACATGAAATTCATTCACACTTGAAAGTGCATATATCTTTATTTTTATCCTTCTTTTCCATCGTTCCATATATACAGCCATCTTAATGTCCAAAAATCTTAAAGGAATGCTAGTGAGTCCTACAGCAGCAGCACAGAAGGTAATGCTCCAAACTATATGCTCTGCTCTTCTGGCAAAGGTTGCCAACCTTGGTTAAGCTTCCAGAGGAGATTAACTCTCTTTGGTATTCATGTCAGTACAAAGGCCAATAGCTTAGCTTTAACTGCATACTAGGTTTTTGGTGTCTTAACAGTAGTAAATCAGTGTTACCTGAAGCTACTCAACTGCTACTTAACAGCAAAGTAATAAACCATCTATTTAAATCCTACTAAATATACTGACTTTTGTGCATGAGTAATTTATATAAAATTTTAAACTATATAAAGCTGCATCAGTTTACTATCAGCCTAGGTTTGAAACTAAGCTGTTAAAAAAATTGCTTTGATTTGAAATACTTACTGCTTTAAGTTCCATGTTTCCACCCATTCGAAACTCAATTGTCTTGCCTGTGATGAAAACACCTTCATTTCCCCGGACAATGGCACGACCATCAACCTTTATGTTTAGATCACTGGTTGCATTGCTGGTAATCTAAGAGCATAACAAAAAAAAACATATTACAGATTAGTGAAAATGTGCCACTTCTGTTTGTCTGAGTAACTAATTACTTTAAAATTAGTGCTGTGCAATTTAATAAAAAACTTGAATGTACTTTTTTCCCTTCTGCCATTAGCTTCTGCATATTTGTTATTTTCCATGTTCAATTTCAAAACAGGATTACTGAATTTTGGAAGGTATGTAAAATTAATTTTTTGTATTAAAATAACAATTTATATGACAATTTTATGGGATACACAGCTAATGCTTGTACCAAATACAGGCTTCCTGTTAAGACAGATTATGTAAATTTACCCCTCTGTTTCCACTTAATCTGTTCCTCCAATGTATTTATAGGCGTGGGTGGTTTTTCTGCAACAGGATTGCTCGTGCTTTTAAAGGCACACTCAACCCTCTATAAAACCACTAAGCCTACTCTACTGTTACACAAACAATGGGCTGTATTCACGTTACTTACAAAAAATAAGAGACATACCCTCTCTGTAGAGGCCTTTTGTACATTCAAGATTTTAACTCCATTTGGCAGATGAAACTCATGAGTTTCATAGTCAGTGCTGAACAAAGTATTTTGTGTTCGTGGGTCAACAAATTCCATGCCAATATCGCTGGTAATAGAAGTTTTGTCTTTTTCCACACTAAGCTTGGTTGTTCCTTGCTGAAAAACAATCTTCAGAAACAAAGGCGTGAACTTAATGATGTTTCAAATGTAACATTTATTAGCAATGTGTGTGTAATTCTCTAGTGTTGCTCACAAACTTTCAACTCATGGTATAACTTACAGGCTGATTATTCCCAGTGATCACCAAGTCTTCATTCCGTCTCCCTCCTACAGTGCTTTTATATAAGGGATGTATAACACCCATGTCAGACACTTGCTTAAACCGCAGCAAGCCACTCTCATGGAATTCCATACTGTCACAACCATTGGGACCAATTCTTATCACTGCCCAGATAACCAGGGTAATCTGAAAGAGAAACACATTTTCAAGGATTATGTTGATTGTTCGGATCTTCCTACCACGATTATTTTATTAATTAGATGTTTTATTTGAACAATTATTAATGCCAGTGTTTAAGTGAGCTTTAAGTGTGAGTTGACTTTAGTCTGTTCCTACTGAAAACATCGTAACACATTTAATTTATGAAAAGCATTTAAAATTATTTTTAGACTTGAAACAGTAACTGAAATGATTTACATATATATATGAAATATTAAATCACATCCGTAGTTATATCTTTTTTCTGTTTAAGGGTAATAATTAATTAAACAAATTTCCTGAACAGTTCAGCTTGGTATATACTTAACGTTGAACTGCAAGAATGCATTCTCACAGATGGATGTGCAATTATGAAAAATAATTTCTTACTTCTCATTGACCAAGCAATAAAAATGTGGTTATTAGAACAATGAAGCTTTAAATTGCAGTGGCTAGTTAATTCTGTTCACATATAGCCCTGTAATGTAAATATATAACCATGTTTTATGTGCCATATATCCTGAATGCATATGTACTAATAACACTTCTTATGGGGTGACCATGATAACCAAAATAATCATGCCTGAACTGACATCATTCTTCTATCTAACTTTACTCAGACTACAAAAGAACTAAAAAAAAGGAGAAAAATGAGACTCTCCTTCAGTATGTTTTAAGTCCTCAGGTGTACTGGAAATGGTTTTTTTTTTTTAGCGAACTGTCAAAATGAAATATGACGTAACGTTGCTTACACTATAGCTATTATACTCACAATCAGATTGATGACAGCCAAAATAAAAAGAACAACAATCACACATATGGCCAAGTTGCCTTTCCTGCCACGTAACCCTGTTTTATGGAGACGGTCTTCATCAATTGGAATGTATCCTGCCTTGAAGTTACTGTTGTGCTCCTTATTAACATTCCTGCGTTCCACAGCCTTCTCTCGCATGGACTTCTTCACTGGGCCATTAGAACTTTGCTGTAACACAAGGCATGGGTTAGCTTTAAAAGGCATGTAAATTAGGTACAATGGCATACATATATGTATGCAAAAAATGTAAATTGACTAGTGGAATATATTGGCTATTATGTGCAGTATTAAATTTAAGTCTGCCACCCGGCTGTCAGAATACACACTTAGAACCACAGCAACCTCTGCTAGCACAATGACTAAATTTAAAATCCAGATACTTTCAGACAATATATGACTTTATATCTCATTTTTATCATGGCACATAGGAATTACATTGTTTACATTAATTACATTGTTACAGTTAAAAAACTAAAAACCAGCTACCAAGAAATTCGTCAAGTTTTTACCTCTCAGGGATGATACAGGACATAATCCTGCAGGTCATCTGCCAATACACAGGATTTTAGTTCCCTCCATGCTCATATGTGATAGACTCCCAGTGACTATTCAAAAAGAGTGTGGTGGATACAGTTTTTAAATTAGTTTGACAGCACAGGATTTGCATTCCCTCCTGCTGCTTGCATGCAAGCATTGAGAAAGATACTGTGAGGCTTCAAACCTGGCATGGGGAATTTAGCCAGAGTAGCTTCCATGTAATAATCAGAAGTTATGAGATTGTAAGGGATATCCCGTCAATGTAACAAATTAATAGAGGAAACTCTTGTACATATTTATCGTGAAAATAAACCTCTAATGTATTTTTGTAGCTGTCCAAAATTTTGTTCCACTTCCCTTGAATGGTTTGTTATTTAGGGATTCGCATCTTCAAAGAAGGAGCTTAATCTCTTGGAGGCAATTAAATTTGTTCACTTGAATCCTAAAGCTACACCTTAAGTAACTGCACTTGCACGTATCTACGCTGATGTAACGAGTAACAACACCGTGTTTTCTTCTGCTGCTGAAGAACTAATAAGAGATGGTGTTGAGAAAGGTGCTTGACCTGGACGAGTTTGTGGAGGCTTCGCTGCCTCGGAGATGTTCTGGACCCACTGTGACCCTGCAGAACCCACACGAGCTTCGGGGCCCCGCAGGCAGCCACCGCCGCCTCCCGCCCCCTCTTCAGTGCCTCGATAGGCGCGGCGGCGTCCCCGCACGGCTCGAATGCCAGGCGCCTCACTCCCGGGGCACAAAGTATTTCTGTCTGTCACACACCCACGCCTGCGGGCAGGACGGCGCCGCTCCGGGCCGCCCTGCCCGGACAGCAGGCTCGGGCCGCCTCTCCCCGGCACGGCCGAGCCCGTCCTGCCCGGGCACTGCTGGGCACCAAGTGGAAGCACCGCCCGAGCGCCGTTCCTCCCCTCCGCAGCCGGAGCGCTCCGGCACCACACCAGCCTCGCCCACCGCGGCGAAAATGGCGCCCCCCGCCCGAGCGCCCCCTCCACGATCAGCACCCCCGGCTGGACCGCCTGCTGCCCGCGGCCCCGCTACCCCCTGACCCCGGCGAGGACGGCGCCGGCGCCACCCCGTCCCCGCGTCCCGTCGCGGACGGACCTGCTCGNACGGCCGCGGGCCCTCCACGCGCCCCGCGAGCCCCCCCTCATTACCGTGGCACCACCGCCGCCGCGCCAGCCGTCGCGTCACCACCGCGGCTGTAAAGGCCCTCGGACGCGGCCCAGCCCAGGGCAAGAGGCCGGGCTGGCTTTACCATCTCCGTTACACCTTCGCCGCCCGAGGAGCGCTCCCGGAGAGACGGGGGAGCGAGCTGACATCTGACAATGGCCAAGGATTTACAGAGTCTGGTGGGCGCTGGGAGCGCCCGAGAGCTGCAGGAGAAGCTGGAGAACTGGCACCAGAACTACGACGTGAGTCCTGCCGTTCCTCGGGGCCGGAGGCAGCGGACCCCGCTCGGCGGTCCTCAGGCCGGTTTGGGCCGCTGCCCGGCACGCGCGTGCAGTTAGAGCAGTTTTAACACCTGTTAAGCCCCCACAGCTTCGGTTACTTGGCTTTTTGCCCATGACAGGGTTCTCTGAAAGCAAGGGTCGGAGGTTAAAAGTGAGGTTTGAGCGGTACTGGCTATGGTTAGAACAGAAGAGAGTGGAAGTTCGGAAGTTAGTAGAAGTTAGAAGATTGGACGGGCAGGTGGGAGGACGGCGGGTGGGGTTGTGCTCGGAAGGAATCGGCTGGGGCCCAGGAACGGTCAGGAAAACGTCAGGAAAAAGGCTGCTAAAAGTGAAAACGAGTTATCCAGCATCCCAGCTCTTCTGGGTGGGGAAATCTGTTAGAGCGGAAAGGCTGCTGCAAGGCGGCGCGGCCGCCGAACGGCTTCGGAACGGGGGCGAGGGAAGAGTTTCGGTTATGAGGAGAAGGCTGCAGATGGCTGTAGTGGAATCCATGAAGGAGTAGCAGGAAACTGACGAGGTAAAACAGTGGAAGCAGCAGAGAAAGTGAAAATTAGGGAAAGATGAGCCGGAGGAACATGAGACTTCACAGCTGTGACTTTGCTCAGTGGAAAATCTTGACGGTTTTCCCTCCCGCATACCCAGGTTTCTGTAGCTTCAGGATGCAGATAGTTGGTCATGAGCCTGTAATCACCTATGTGTGCTGTGGTTGGTTGTGAGAAAAAGAGATGCAGCGTTTTCGGGGGAAGTCGGTTATTTTCTTTTACTTCATGGTTGGATAGGAGTTACAGTTACATAGCCTGTGTAAGTAACTCTCTGCAAGATTCGTGGCAAAGGACAGTTTTAAGGAGTTTGAGAGTAGCTGGTAAAACCTACCAAAGAGGAAGAACAGTGCTATGCGTTTCAAAATCTTGCAAATGGATGGTGGGCGTAGACCTTAGGAGGCCTGAGCAGCAATGGGGGCTGACCTCTCCATCCATAAGTTGGTTGGGAATAGTCTTTCACGTCTTGGGAAATGAAGATGAACAGTTTTAGGCTGCTGTTGCAGAAAAAGAGGAGCTGCCATATGGAAACACCGTGTTATGTTGCTGTAATGAGCTGGGAAAATGCACTTTGCAGCTGTGGTGTTGTGGAGGTGAGCAGGTTTACTGCGCTCCCCAAGGCCTGAGGAAAGCATGTTGCAGCAATCAAAACACAAGCCTGATGGGGGCATGGGTGGGAATTTCAGCTGTTCTGGAAGCTTGTAAAAACCATATGGAGTCATTAAAACCGGAAGACCTAGAGGGTTATCTACATGGAAGGTGATACATAGGTTACAGGTAAAGATAAGAGAAGCAGGTGCAAAGCGTGTATTCTCCTGGCAGGTGCAGTAGTATCCTGGACAGATTAACCCCATCAACTCCTTTTCAAAATTGCATTTGCTGAAAGTGGTGTAGTTTTGCTGTTTCCTAGGCATAATGCTGGGTTTTGCTCCTTCAGTAGTATATGTTTCAGTTTGTAACTCTTAAAAATCAGGTGAAATTGCTCATGTGACTGCTGACAAAGCAAGATAAGAGCCATATATGTATTATTTCAGCTAATATGGAAAACCAGATTTTGGACTAATTTTTTTTAAATCCAACAATCTGCTAGATTATTATTTTAATAACGGTTGAAAGATTTTAACTCAGATTCACAATTTCTATGATTCTTCTTTTAGAGACACTTTGTGGTTGCAGCCTCTTTATGATGGAAAATGAGTATGTTTTCTCAAGTAGTGAATGAACTGGGTCATAGAAGTCCTGATGTATTGTTCATTTGCCTATTAAAAATGTGAATGCCTTAAAATGAATATTCTAATAGATCCAGTAAGAAAAGGTTGGGAAGATGTAATTATAGGGGGGGGGAATGCCATGACTGTAACAGGAATAACTTTAAGTAAGAAAGCCCACACAGATGTAGTAATGCACATTAATTTACAGATTAATTCCTCTGGTGAAAATCTGACCCAATGCTGTGAAATATTAGAACTGAACACTGCGATTCAAAAGCAGCTCTTCTCAATTCTCAATGAAACATCTCAAGGAGGTAAATCAGTGCCTTGTCTAATTACTAACACATTTCACATGTGGCATTTTTCCAACTCTGAGCATTTCTGTAAGTGTTCTCACCATTTCTTAATGTATGTGTTTTCTTAGAAAAATGTGCAGCAAAAATAAAAAGCTGTCTCCTGCCAAGCTTATGCTGTACTACTTCAGGAAGTGACAACCAGGTGGGTAAGAAACTTATTTTAAGGGAATTTATATGAATTCTATGTGAATGTATACCTGTAGAAGAGCTTTAATGACTTTCTGTTAATATTAGCATCCCTCTCAGATTTTACTTAATGAAATATGTCCTTAGTTGCTTGTGGAGACACCTATGGAAACAACCATGCTATTGTGGAGGAATTTGCTTTGTATAAGAAGTCTATGTTATTATACTGCTTTCCTTTTCTAGGTAAAGATTTGCCATTTACATTTACATTTGAAGAGACATCATAAAAGTATTTATGCCATATCTCTTTTAGAAAAAATAACACTGTGAAAATACCCATGTAAGCTGAAGGTGTGCATAAACTATGCATTAATCTGTGAGCTCCTTTTATTTTTTTTTTTAAGAAAAAAAACTCTTAAGAATATCTTAACATTATATTATTTCCTGGAGTGTTAAAAAAAAGAAGTGTTCATGCATGTCATGATACCACCATACTCCTGCCATGATATTTGGAGTTTGTATGTATTTGGTATTTACTGAAGAGGTTGTAATACTAATAGTTTGGTAGAAAAGACAGATCTGTTGCGGCTTTCTGGTGTGAAAGAAATTAAGAGAGTTGGCTAATTCAGGCTAGGGGAAGATCTTCAAGATCCTGAGATTTGACAGTGATGTCTCCATGTTCTTTGGTTTCTCATTTTTACACCTGCTCTGTCAAAATATTTCACAATTAAAATAGGACAAATAAAAAGTGATATCCCTTAAGAGTCTAGTAGAGTCTAGTATAAAGCAGGAGTGGTGTTCTGCCAAAATCTCCACAAAATATAAAATAATGATGTTATTAAATGACAGTACACCAGGCATACCAGTTACAGATTCATCATTGCATGTGATATTCAAAACTTAAAGAAAAGCCTGTTGCACATTTACTTATTTAATTTCAGTACTAGCAGGCCATTCTATTAAAGGCAGCTGCATGTATAGTAGTGTGCTTTCTGGGAAGATAATATTTGCCTCCTGTGTTCTAATAACTTTTTCTGTTGGTTTGTATACATGAATTCCCAAAAAGTTTACTTGAGTTGGTGACTTAGTCAATCAGAAGTTGACTAGCTGAAAAAAACCAACTGTGCAACACATCTGCAAAATGCTTTGTTCTGATGATTCTGGGCAGTAAATCTGCATATGCTGACCTTCCATAATTTCTCCCAGGAGGTAGAAATAAAATAAGTGAATATTTTACTTTATATAATTGAATCTGTTTGGTGTGCCTGAGTGGTATTGCTTATGTCTTAGAAAGAATGCAATAGTTTTGTTCTCAGTTTCTTTAGAAATGGTCGTTGCTGAAATATTTAGAAATACATCTGTCCATAATGCTCTAGTACTTTGCTGAGGGAATCTCTAAGGCAGAGCATTCAAGCATTGTGACTTCATTTCCTGGTAGGATTCAACTGGAGGAGAGCTGCAGCTGAGAGATTTGGCCGGCAATTCAAAATGTCAACTGCAAAACCTGGAGGACAAAATAACTGAAACTTGTGTGCAGATCAACAAGATGGAAAAAGAGTAGGGAGATTAACTGCAGTTCTTTCTGTTTGCTTTTTGGTTTTTTTTTTCCCCTTGACATCTAAATACTGATGGAGATTTGTAAAATGTTTCATTTCTGGCCTAAACACAGAAAATGCATTTCAAAATGCATCTGGGCTCTGTATCATGTGTATATGTCCAAAGTGGGGTACAAATGATACAGTCACACCCACGTTCATAAATTGACTTGGTAGGTTTTGCTTTTGGCAGAGGTATTGAAAAACATGCCAGTATTCTACATAAAAAGGTTTTGTATAGTCCGTGACAATCCCATGGGGAGTTATAGTCTATGAAATGTTGCATGCTGAGCAAACCCTAAATGAAAAATGAATTGAGTAGCTACTGTGTGACATTTGTTGAAGGACCTACAACATGTCACAATTAATTATGCAATGTAATTGATATGTAAATATCTGAGAAGATAAAAGCCACTGTCCTAAGATGGAGGAAGAGAGTTGAATTTCCAGATAAGTGACTAGGCCTGAAGAGTTTTTGCCTAATTGCATAAAACCTATTTTGTGGAGCACTATAATATAAAAATTACTAAATTGATTCAGATACAAATTTGTGCAGTTATTACCAGTTCCAGGGCCATTTAAAAGGTAGCTCCAAGTGGCAGACACATTCTCATGCATCCTATTAGCCTGAGAACAATGAACGTTCACAAGTCTCGGGTCAGTACATTAAGTGATATACTTTCATGCCCTTACTAAGTGATTCCAAGAATATCAGTTTGGATTTTCCCCATGTCTGTCTATTTCTAGAGCTCATCTTCCCAATCTGCTTTTCTTTCCCAGTTATCCTTTATAGTAGAATTCTTTAGCCCTCTTTACTACTATTCTGCTAGAAGTCCTTTCCTGAAGGAGCTGACTTAGGAAGGAACTGGGCAGTCTTTCCTCTTAGCAGTGCTCATCTCAGTCAGCTTATTCCTTGAAAAGGTGGAACAAGAATCCTGTCAACTGATAAGTGTCAGAGCTGTTGTTGATTCAGATCATCAAAAATCTCACCAGGGTCCTCCAGTAAAGAAAAGGAAGAACAGAGTGAATAGCTTCCAAATAAATAGAAAACATCTTTTCTATTTTTTCCTTCCACTTTTGGTAAGAGAAAAGCAACAGTAATGCTGGTGTTTAGAAGGAAAGCAGAGATGTTGGGATAGTTTTTAATATTAAGTAAGAGTAAAGGACAGAAGATAAACTTGCTTCACTGGTTGTCTGCCAGTCTTTAAGAAACACTCCTTTTGGGGACAGCAGGAGAGAAATTGTTAGCCTTCGGTATTACTTGGATAACATCTGTGATATCTTTTGACTGACTAATATATTACAGCAAAGAAAAGAGCTCAAGAACCTGATAGAAGAAGATACCTAGGTTCTTAATCTGTAGGAAATAGAACTGAGATAGTTTAGTTAACATCTTAAATATGAGAAAGAAATTAGTTTATTTTAGACCTGATCAGCTGAGTTAGTGACACCAAATGTTAATCAGTGATTTTTCCTATAGCTCACAGTGCTATATGCACTCTCCTGCCACAATACACTTATACAATTTAAAGTAAGATCAAGGATCTGCTTTGTTTCATTTGTTTTTAAACTCTTGATTTTTTCATGTATTTCAGCATAAGGAAAGCATGCTGAAATTATTCAGGAAGCATAAGGAGCTTGCTCAGTAATTTTCCTCTTTTTTCTGCTCCTGTTGTTTGATGATGAGGATTAATTGATAGATAGTTTACATTGATAGAAGGACATCTTGTGACAGACTGTTCTGTGTGATTAAGTCTGAAGGCTTCCCGTGCTGAACAGTGCAGCTTGAGGAAGTTACAGCAACTGGATGAATGTGAGCAGAAGATTGATCAATTGCGGGATGAGATTTCTATGCTGGATTGCCAAAAGTCTATTATCCAGGAAAGGTATAGGCCTTACTCAGAGAAGTCCCTGAATCATAGAAATCAGTCATGTTAGGTAGCATGAATTTCCTCCTCATTTATATTGAAATATTAACAAGAGCTAAGCTTTTTTACTTTGTTATGAAGGAACATAAACTCTTTAGATGATTTGTTCTAGTGCCCAAATATTTTATTTTAAAGCAACTATGTTAAGTTTCAGACAAAACAGCAAATAATACAGCTTTACATGGAGAGCAACTGTGTGAAATAGAGTTTTTTTGTTGATGAGTCCTCTTATAAAGACTTCTGCCCTGTAACTGTACAGTGTTCAATTTTCACATGTTTGACTTCAGCAGTACCCTTCAGTGGTACTGAAAGAGGAACAAATCTCCAAAATATTGCTAGTTAAAAGTGTGTTTCCTAGGAACAAAGTGCTTGGCTACACATTCTTTAGGAATTACATTACTTTTACCATTTATACTTTAGCCCATCAAACATATTATGAAAATGACTTCATATTAGACTAACCAGCTGCAGCTTCTTTAATTACGTTGGCTCAAAATCTCACCCTTGTAAAAATTAAATTGACAAAAAAATCTGCCTTAGGGAAAAGCATCTGAGGATGGTAAAGTGACATGAAGCTACTTTGCATGTGTGTCGTAGGCTTGCGCGGACCTGCTCTTCCCCGTGCTGTCTGAAGGGCTGCTGTCCTGCCCCGTGCCATGGGAAGAGATGCTGTCCTGCTCCGTGCCGTGGGAGGAAGTGCTGTCCTGCCCCGTGCCTTCCGAAGTGCTGTCCCGATCCATGCCTTCCGAAGTGCTGTCCTGATCCATGCCTTAAGAAGTGCTGTCTTGACCCGTGCCTTAGGAAGTGCTGTCTTGACCCATGCCTTACGAAGTGCTGGCCTGCCCCGTGCCCTGCGAAGTGCTGTCCTGCTCCGTGCCTTCCGAAGTGCTGTCCTGCTCCGTGCCTTCCGAAGTGCTGTCCTGGTCCGTGCCTTCCGCAGTGCTGTACTCTCCCGTGCCTTCCGCCGAAGTACTGTCCTGCTCTCCCGTGCCCTGCGGCACCTTGCCGCGCCCTTTGCGTGAGGCCGTGTTCACCTCCCCGGCCCAGGCGGTGCGGTGCTTCATATCGAGCCTACCTCATATCTCGCTATAACTTCCTTTATGCTAAAGAGCGCTTGGATGCAGAAAACATATTGAGGCCGTTCGTCTGTGACATGGAGACGGTGCAGAGGATAATATACGTTGCAGCTGTGGTGAGAAAGAAATATTATTTCTCATTTTACAGGCTGGGGGTGTGTTGTAAAACGCTATGTCTGCATTGGATTAAATTGTGGGTAAATTAGCATTTCTGCCAAGTGCAGAGCAGAAAAGTTTTCATGCTTCTTTTATTTTGATTTTTCTTTCTTCTCCTCACACTTCTACATGGAACTCTCAATGTAGTGTCCTACCTGACCTGTCCCAAGATTGGAACAGGGTCAATGATTTATTGTACAGGTACTAAACGAGGACTGATTTGGTTTGAAAAGTAGATGATATCTGCAGTGATCAACATTGCCTTAGTTAGAAAAATTATTTTGGGAATGCTGCATTAAATACTACAGCATTACATAGCTAAAAATCTTTCCATATCATGCTTTTGTTATGCTTGTAGCTATGTGCTTTTTTAGTTTAATTGGGTCCCTTGAAACCACCTAGATACCCCACATTTACCACTAACTCAGTTTGAAGAAAGTTGCTTTCATTTTTTCTGTATTGAATCTTCTATAAAAATGATGTAACACATACCTGTATTAGAGAGGCAGCATATCTTACTGTGTGTGATCCCAAGCACATTTTACTTACTGAAGATTTTTTCTTTCAACTGTCATTCAGTTTACACTCTCCAGTTCACCCTCTTTTCCCAACAAATGAGGTGTTCCTGTCTAACATGTTAGGCTGTGGCACATAAAATGCTGTTACTCATGATATCTTTGAATGTGATTGCATTGATCGTGGTTGTGTGATCAAATCCTGTGCATATATAGAAGGTTAGGTGGGAAGCTTTTCATTCTTATCTTCTGCAAATTACACTCAATCAGAGAATTCCTTCCTGATGAGTTAACTTTCTCCTTTACAGCAGTGTATTATATCCCTCCTTATTTTGATGATAGTAGGTTAAATTAATTTTCTCATATAACTGATAAAAAATTAATCTCAGTCTCCTATATTTAACTAGATGTTCTTTATGTTTGCAGGAATCTTTCCGTGCAGCAAAGATGGCCTTCTGGAAGGTCAAAATAAATGTAAAAGACACTTTTGCTATATGTCACAAGGCGGGACCTGCGTCACTTGAGGCTGCTGTCCTGGATTATATAGCTTGCCACAAGGATCTGTATGATGTTTGTGCCAGTGTCCATGTAAGTCAAGGACAGTGGGGAAGTGACGTGGTGATCTCTTTCAGGAGCTAGTAAATTCAGAATGTGTAAATTAGAAATGCACTGTAACCTGAAGGAGAAAAGAGTTACTGTATGGACTTTGTCTTGTAGCAGTTTACGTTCCAGAACAATATTGCTAGGACTAGTATATGTATGACTTAATAATACCTTTTTTGGTTTGTTTATAGCAGCACATTGTTTCTGAAGCTGTTGTTTTCTGGAATGGTCCAGGGCAACATTACTATGAGCTTTTTATACTGATTTTTAAATGTAGAAAGCTCAGAGGCATATTTTGGGGGGATTTTTATACTTGCTTGTGAATAAAATTGTTAGTGAGTGCAAATTACTCATGTATGTTTATTTTCAGGAAGTAGTTTGTGCCATGAACAAGAACCCAAAGCTTCCATGTCCAGGAGAAGTTGATTACCTCGTGATCAGCTGTTTCATTCGAGAGTTGTGCTGTTTGGCTTTTTCAATGCAGACACTCATTCCCGCTCTTGATATTGCCTTTGGTATTGATGGAGAATTTTTCAATAGGGGCATGTAAGAAATCTTTATATTCAGTCACTCTTACCATTAAAAGTTGTGTAGTCTACTTGTTTCCTAATTAATATAAAAGTTCAAGATTTCTAAACATTAATTTGGGGCAAAAACCCCTGGCCTATAGTGAATTTGGTATGTCTTTAAGGTTTAAGATAGTGTATAAATACTAGTATGTACAGAAGCATTAACATTTTTTTAGTGAACAACAGAGCAATTTTCTGGATAAACTTCAGTCTCAAAAGCATATTTAATTTATCATTTAAGAAGAAAATCATCAGCTCTCCCTGTTTAGTCTCTATCTGCCTTTTTAAAAAATGTTTGCATCTTTGTTCCTTCTTACTGGCCTGTTCTGTAAAAGTCATGTTTACTGACATCTGGCAGTTGGTGTCATTACCAGGATCATCAACATGTTTGCTGCAACCTCAGGCTGTGGCTGCTGTACAACATACGAGTATTAATATGCTCCTATCTCTTCTGGTTTAGAGCTGGGCAAAACCAAAACTGCCTCTTAAAAATGAGAATTTTGTTAATAATTTTTCTTTTTTCTATAGGGTCAAGCAGCTTTTTTAGCAGACAGAGAACTGTAGGGTGCTTCCAGGTTGTGTAGAAAATTAATGGGATTGATAGGTCCTAAAAATTGTTCTAAAAAGCAAAATACTTTACGTCACTAAGAAGGTTAATAGTAATAATTTAGAATAGAATGGAACCCAGGTTGTGAAGAGCTTGAGAAGTCAAGGAGAGAAATAGAGAAGATGAAAGTAGACTCTTGACAGGATAGTGCAAAATCATACAGGGCTACTCAATGATCCTATCCAAATACAGGACAGTTAGCTTTTGACACTCAAAAGTTATTGGCTAAATTAAGAAGCACCAACATTGTGGTATAGTCTTGAGATGCTTTCTCCTCCTACTTGGTGTGTATGGCCTTAAGAAACCACATGTAATATGTTTTTGTGTGCTGCTGTGGGAGACACATACTCACATCTGTCTATCTATCTAGATAAATGTGGCATATGTATATGTTTACATGTATAGCATGTATATGTGGTACACAGAGATGGAGCAAAACTTGTAGAAATTAAAATATCCCTGTTTATTATGTGTGATAGCATTCTATAAAGGGCTGGCCAAACATCGTTGTACCCTATGCCTTGCTTCGTGCCTCTGGTTACGACATTATTTTATATAAGTTGCTATTGTAATACGCTAAAGTATAGATACATTGCTTTTAATACAATTTCTGTTATTTGTTCTGAGTTTGAATCCATAAAGCCAGAGGTGTTATTTAGCCAATATTCCAGACTTAGAGAGGTAGTATATATACACCTTTGAATTAATTTTTCGTTGCTTAAATGCCACTATCTCATTATCAGTATATGAGGATCTTGCTAATCAAGTTGCCTCATGTCTCATAAGATACTTGGATGTAACTTTATAGTTGATTATTTCTGTAATATCCTTTATAGGGGGCTTGTTCTAGCAAGATATTTCAGGAAGAGGGGATGACTGTGTCTGCCAAATTGCTGCTTAGAAGGTTTAATCTGTCAGTGGACACAGGGGCCCTGGCTTGTGTAGGGCTTATGCAAAAATTAAGGTCTAGTGGCCTTCTGAAGTGTGAGATGACTTTATTAGCGTGTCTGTCAGTATGAGTAAACAGTATGTTCTGCTAAGTCTGTCTTCCAAGTCCATTTCTTTTACAGGATCACATAAAGAATACATATTTTTGTGATGTGGAACGATATTAGAGCTGTAGCTACTTTTTATCAACATTGATGATTTGAAACATATTTATCTTTTGGCACTTACATGCAGACATTTCTTGTATTGTTTGCTTCAACAGGTACTATCGTAGTTTTGACTCAGATTTCACAGCTCCCTTTGTGGCCTATCACGTCTGGCCTGCTCTGATAGAAGATGGTACTGTAATTGTGAAGGGAGAGGTAGTCACTAAAAAAGTGCTTTCGGTACGTATTTTGTTACAGAAATATGTTAATGGAAGTCAGTGGGTTTCAACACTGTTTTTAAAATTTAAAAAATAAGTTTTTAACTGTTCCTTACATGGGTGGAGTAGTATATCAAATATCAATTAGGTTTTAGTGCCTCATCCTGTATATAGGATGAATAGTTCCATTTTCTTTAATGTATTAATTATGCAGATGTATGGTTGTTGTCAGAGCCTGTTCTAAGGAGAAAGCTTACTGTGTTTCCTCTCTGTCCTCAAACCTTGTCTCCAGTATGGCAAGTCTGCTTGCAGAGTCTGTCTTTATTAAACTTCTCTCTCAAAAGAGGTTTGTCAAATTCTTCTCTTGTAGTGTCCTCGCAGATGCAGAATTAGAAGCAGAAGCTGCAGCTGTGGTCGTCCTATCCTGTGTGGTCATGTAAGCTTCAGCTGAATGTTTGTAGTGTTAACAGCATCAAGTATTTTAATTAGGAATGTAACAGGCAACCTGTTAAAAATGCTGATGTGCCACATGTACATTTTAACACTGGGAATAAGTGCCTTTGCTTGATGGTCTTGAATGAGGTGAAGCTGAACTGACAGATAGTTATTGCCTGATCAGTAGAGATATATATATAATATATCAGTATTATATATATATATCAATATCAGATATCAGTATCAGATATATATATCAATATATCAATAATGATCAGTAGAGATACTGTATGAAAAGTAGATCATAGTTGAATTCTCAGAAGTATCAACTGTGTATCTTGGAATGCTTTGCCCCTACTCCTCTTGTTTTAGTGCCCTTCTGAATAAATAATTGCATCATCTGGAAGTGTTTCAGTCATTTTGGAGTACATATACAACACATAGTTCCTGCCTCCTGGAATTAGTGACCTAAATTTACTCCTAATTTACTAAATGCATCAAAGGAGCGAAAAATAAGTGTAGGGTGAGCAGGAAGGGAAGGTGATACAAATAAGATATGTGAAACTTTAGCAGAGTTCTGCATATCGTATGGTTACACAACATTGCTAATTAAGTCTGTAAAAATTTTAGCCCATCTTATTAAATGGACATAGGTGCCCTCAAAATGTGAATATTGAAAATATGAGAGGCTTTGGGTAGGGCTCCCTTTTTTGTGTGTGTGCAGGCTGTGAAAAAAAACGAGAAAGTTGTTGAACTTGACTTAGTAACAGTAGAGCTGCACTGATAGACATGTGCAAATTTTCTGAATGTTGGTGGGTCCCCAGGTGGCTTTCTTGGTTACAGTTCTTTAGCACACCTGATTTTCCTTTTCTGTTTGTCTTGCAGGTTCCTCGAAGCCGCAGTCTTTCAACAGTCAGGGTCAAAAGTAAGTGGGCATGTTGGTTCCTAGTGACTCGTGGTTTTCACATTAAGCCCTTGAATGATTGAACAAAAGAACAAAATAACATGTTGAACGTCTCTGATTCTAAAATACTTGCCGAAGTCTTAAATTGGGTAGCCCTTTTTTTATGTGTGGAAAAAGGCTGAGATTTCTTACTTGGAGGAGAGCTTGTTTTTTCACTCTACATGGACCATTGTCATGGTTTCTCTCTGCTGGTTGCCTTCACTGTGGCCAGTGCTGTAGGAAGTAAAACTTGCTTCCTTCCTTACACAAGAGACAATTTGCTGCTGCACACCTGCTGTCTTCCTGCCTTTCAAATTCCAGAGAGATGTCTAAGTGGTGACAGTGAAGTGAGGGATTTTAGGCAGTATGAATGTGTGCTTGTCTTGAAGCCAACTCAATTTAGAGATTTAGAAAATATAGTTGCACTGAAATGTACCTTTTTCTTCCATAGGGCGCTGCTAACTTAATATGTTCGGCGGATTCTGGATTCAACAACTTTGGTGGTGCCACTTCTCTTCAAAAATGCCTCAAATCTCTCAACAATGGCAATTGTCACTTCAAATGGAGTTTGTGTTCAGTGTTTTTTTTTTTAGAATGATAGAAGGCTTATTTATAATTTTAGAAACTAAACTCTTTACTGTGCATGCAGTACAGGATCATTTGGCAAAATTTGCAAAGCTCTCAGGAACCCATGATGTAATCTTGCAGGTGGAGATAGAATTATTGCATCTAGAAGGTTTTCTTCCCCCAGATTCCAAATGATGCAGTTTATCTTGATAGGATGTTTAATATAACATAAATGGTGAATGTTGCAGAATGTTGAGGTTAGCTGTTACTTGAAAACAATGTAATTAATTAGTGCTTATTTACAATTTTAGAAAACAGCGATAATCATAGGATGTGCCAGTCTCGCACAGCAGCCTTTTAATATATCCTTGTGATAAACTGAATTTTCTAACTACAGTGCAGAAGTTGCACAGATAAACTGCCAATACTCCAGCAATCCCCAGGACTTTATTGATGTTTATGGATGAATGCTCACATGTCCTTTAGCAAGGCAATAATAGTCCTTGTTTAAATACATTCTAACTTAGAAATTTTTGTAATAAAAATTTCTAGTTTGATACTAGAAGTATTTTGAAAGTGTGCCACTGAGTATTTGTAGGCTTGAAATATTTGATTGAGGCCTCTTCAGTGTCATACTTAATTGACTTTTGTACTGTATTGATAGATCAGTAATTGTTGTGACTACAGTGAAAAAATCCTGTCCAGTTATCTCTTACTGTGAGCATTCATTGCACTTTAAGTGTAAAAATTGGAGAGACCTGAAGAGATTTAACAGTGATAAGATGTGGGATGACATGCCATCCCACTCATACCAGTTGGCTCTCTGAGCCAGATAGAGATGACCAGAGCCTGGAGAGGGTGTGCAGGTCAGTGGAGAACACGTGAAGGAACAGCACCAAGGAGTTTCAGCCATTGCAGGCAGAGAGTCACCTTCACCGGGGCCCAGCTTAAATCCTCTATTCTAAAAAAAGCAGGTAGAATAGGAAGTAAACAGGAGAAACTAGAGACACATGCATGCCTGCAGGGCTATGACCGTATTGGCATCCTGAGAGGTGGTGGGATGGCTCCTGTGTCTGGAGGGCTGGAATGGAAGGGCGAAGGCACTTTATGAGGGAAAGGCAGGGGAGATGAATGGTATTGCCCTCTCTGTCAACCAGCTGGAGTGCATGGAGCTCTCCCTGAGCATGGATGGGGAGCTGACTGAGAGCTTATGGGTAAGGAACATAAGGAACAGGTGTCATTATTAGTGGGGAACTGCTACAGGCCACCGGGCCAGAAAGACTGAGTCAATGAGGCCTGCTACAGACAGGCAGGAGCAGCCTCGTGTTTGCAAGCCCTGGTCCTCATGAGGGACTTCAACCACCCTTATACCTGTTGAAGGGACAACACAGCAGGGCTCAGGCAGTTATGGAGGTGCCAGAAATGTGCTGATGATAACTTCCTTCTCTAAGTGACAGAGGAGCCAATGAGGGGAGGTGTATGCTGGACCTCATTCTCACCAACAAGGAGCAGCTGGTGGGGAATGTGAAGCTTAAGGGCAGTCTGAGCTGCAGTGACCACAAAGTGGTGTAGTTTGAGATCCTTGAGTCAATGAGAAGAGTGAGAAGCAAGCTTGCTAACCTGCACTTCAGGAAAGCAGACTTTGGTCTCTTCAAGGATCTCCTTGATAGAGTGCTGTGGGATAGAGCCCTGGAGAGTAGAGGGGCCCAAGAGAGCCACATGATATTCAAGGGTTGTCTGTCCAGGGTGAAAAGCAATGTATTTCTACAGAGGTGAAATCAGGGAAGAAACCAGGAGACCTGCATGGATGAACAGAGCTCCTGGGCAAACTTAGGTAGCTTACAGAGGATGGAAACAGGGAAAGGTAGCCTGGGATAAACACAGAGAAATTGTCCCAAAAGCCAAGGATCTGTTTAGGAAAGCAAAAGCACCAGCAGAAGTAAATCTTCCAAGGGCATCATAGCTAACAAAAAAAGTGCTTTCAGGTGCATCAGCAATAAAAGACTAGGGAAAAATATGGGTCCTGTCAGGAAGAATACAGGAGACCTAGTTACCCAGAACATGAAGACTGAGGTATTCAATGACTCTTTTGCCTCAGTCTTCACCAGCAAGTGCTCCAGCCACATTGCTAAAGTTGTAGAAGGTGAAATCAAGGATTTGGAGAATGAAGAACTGTGGACTTAGAAGCCCACTGTGATTCCTCTACTCAGCTTAGCCGGGAGGAGCTGGCTAATAAAGAGGAATGGGAATGATGGAATAGCCCAGAAAATAAAAACTTTAATATTGAAAATAACAAACATGGCACAGGGTACAGAGGCAAGATTCCAAAGACCCCTTGGGTTGGGCAAATGCACCCAGGTACAGGGGCACAGGTCCAATCAGGAAAGTGAACTCAGAACATGACCTTATAAGAAAAAAGTCCTGAACCAATGGAGAAGGAAAACTGGAAACTTGGCCAAATATAGGAAGGTTCTGTAAGCATGCTGCTCCCAAGAACTCACAGTTCCCACTGTGACCTGACTAGTTGCCCCTCCTCAGTATACTGTCTGCCACGGTCTGAGGTCAAAACCCTCTGTAGAAGCATCTGAGGTAAAGATCTCAGCAGGATGAGATTCCTCAAAGAACTGTCTGCTGTAGGAGGAGAATGAGTTTGAGAACATCTCGGGAGCCTGAAGGTGCACAAATCCGTGACACCTGATGAGTAACATTCACAGGGACTGGCCAAGGAAGTGACTAAGCCACTATCCGTCATGTTTGAGAAGTCATGGCAGTCCCATGAAGTTTACATAAGCTGGAAAAGAGATGATGTTTTTGTTTTGACTCTGCAGAAACTGAGGGAAAAAGCCATTAAAAGGAGAAGAGGCACAAAAACAGATAAAACAATCCAAAAATGTTGCCAGGAGAAGCAGGTTTAAGATGTGACTGCTATTTTGTGTGTGTGTGTGTAACATGCGCAGCAGAGCCAAGAACTCACAGCATGGACTTAGTCAGCGAGGCTGGTCTTGCGACAATGCAGGGTAGCACTACTTGCACTTGGGCTGGGTGCTCTCCCTCCTGCCCGTGGGACCGTCCTGGCAGGATGCAGGGCTTGTGCTCCTTTGGTGTGTACCCAGACAGGGGCTGTGGTTTGTAGAACACCTTGGAGCAGAGCAAAAACCTTGTGAAACCTTACCAGAGCGACTAGAAAGGGCTAGTGGGCATTTTAGATGAAAGTTTATGTGTTAACCTGAGGGAACCAACTTAGGCAAAAAAAAAATTACATCTCATTTTCTTGAGGAATTGTTTGTCTAAGAAAGGCTGTGGGCTCCTTTGCCCAGCATAGGACACAAAGCTGAATATTATCCACAAGATGGCACTATTGCCTTAAGAACAGAAAAATCAGATTTTAATTTGAACTGCAGTTTGAAAAGCTGTTGCCATCATGAGGTTTGCCAGTAAATGCATAATAGTCACAGATTGAAGCAGCATCAACAGATGCCAAATGGAGAATTAGCTTGCTTATTGAACTATTGAAGGTTTCTGCCTGATAAGAATATGAAAATCCTGATGTATCTGTTGTAAGAGGAACATCACTATCAGTACATTACCCTAGAAACTGTTTGAGTTTAGGTTTTGTTCCTGTTGAGGGGTCAATTTTTCAAAATTGAATTAATAAGTCTTTCCAAAGTGAATGGTATTTATCTGGTTGTATTCTGACCAATCTTCTTGAAGAACATATGTAAAAACAAATCCCAAACTGAAATTCGGATTGAAAATCACCTTCTCTTAACATTTGTTCTTTTAAAATTACTTCTAGTTCTTATCTAGTTCAAGAAAATGGCAACTTGCAAAATTGTTATCTTGCGTGTGATTTTTCTGTTGTGATGGCTGACTGGCAAGTTGCTTCACAATTCCCTTTGTCTATGACTGAAATAGATGTTTTTCTAAAGAAGTCTGCAAAGTCTTTGAATTGGGAATGTACTCCCTGCTTTTAGCTGCACCTCTGTTCATTTTCTAATCAAAGACAGAGTCAATTGCACCTGCAGAACCCTCAGGATACAGCTCGAGGGAATGCTGCTGTCACAGCAACTGGTTTGGATAATTATGTTCTTCAACTTATTAATTACTGTTTTAAAAGAAAGTTTGTTTAGCACCATGCTCTATCTTGAATTGCAGTGTTGTTTCAGAATGTCATTTCTCTAATGCTTGGAAGTTTTCTTCTGTATCCAGCCCAAATTTATTAATTTCCTATAGCCAAAGAGGCTATACCTCTTTGTTCTTCTGCCAGTGTGATTATCTTCAGAAGCCCTTGTTCCCGGCCTTTGGTATTTGCCCTACTGTTGAGAGCAATCATCTTTTCTCCTAGTTTTTGTTTCTCTGAACTAAAACCACCAAATCTTTACATCTCCTCTGAAGAGAGGTTTTTCATTGCCTTGATTATCCTTTTTGGGTGGCTCTGGGTATATTTCTGTTTCAGTCCATCTTTCTTGAGTACAGATGACTAGAAATAGTGCCCAGTATTCAGGATAAGGCCTGACAAGAGCTTTGTATCATACACCTGTCAGTTTCAGTGTACCATTGTAGTGTGTCTGTGGGAAGTGGCTCATGGTCTGTGATCAGTTAATAAGCTTCATTATCCTCAGTTTTTTCAAATCGATGAGTATTTTTCCCCCTAGAATGTAATTCATCCACACATTTGTTTTGTGGACTCTTGATGTCTAAATGCTGTTCATATGAATGGCATGGTTGTTTTAGAAATGCTGAACTTTGGGCATCCATTTGCACACATACGATGACAATGGTGTCTGTGGATGCCGTGGTGCGTCTTGGTGTGTTCCTCTTGCTAAAACTTACAGCAGGGTGATTCTTTGCATTCAGCTGTCTGAACAGATTTTAGTAACCAGCCTTACAAAGTTTCAAAGTAGCTATGTGGAGCTTGATGATGCAAAGGAAAATATCTTACTTAACTCTATTTATGTCCACTTTGCCAAGAGAAGAAATAAATGTGAAGAGTATCTCTAGAAATTTGTTGATATATTGGAGACCATTCAATGGACAGTATTAACAGAATGAAATACTAGAAATTCCTCATGAAAAGAATATAAGTTATATACCTGATGGTTTGCAGCAAGAGCTGTAAATAACATTGAAATACTTTATAAGACGTCTAACCTTGCCTTTTAATTTATTGATGACATGGCTCTCATTTCTTGAGACATGATTTTTTTCTTAGTTGTATTTTCCTACCTCTTAGATTTGCCGAGGGCCTTCATAGGCATCTCCACAATATATGTATAGCACTTGTCACAGAAAAAAATGCCCTTCTAAAAATATTTTGTGCCATGATTCTGGATTTGTGCTGTTTATCTGTAAGTCCTGGGTCATCCAGAGATTTGAAGTCTGTTCCCTTGGTTGAATGGCACTTTCCCCAGGTTATCTTGTGCCATCACTTCTTGTCTGAATCATGCAACCAGTAACAGGCAAGCAGTCAGCATGTACAGGATTGCCTCTGTCACTGAAATACCCTGTTCATGTATCTAAATCTCTGTGCACCCACAGGATGTGGTTATTGTTCTCATGGTTCTTCCTTCACAGTTCATCTACTGTGCAGCTTTTAGACTAAAATCTTTGGGTCAGGAACAGTTTCTTATCCTTTGTGCAGCAGGGCTAGATTTCACAGGTGATGTGTCTGCAAAGCAGATGCAGCCTTACCATTGTCAGTGCTCTGTGCAATGTGCTGCCCTAGTCCCATGAGCTGGCTGTGGACCCATCCACCCTCCTGTTGCACAGCATCAATCACTCTCTGTGCCTGAGTGTTGTGCACTTAGAGCAGCTCCACCACCTCACATAAATAAAAACAACCCAGGCATCTGGATGAGTGTTTATATGCACAAATTCCTATGTGTAATAAAGACAGGGAGGAAGGATTAGAGGGAATATGATCAAAAGACAGATTGCCTCTTACATTAACAGCTTTCCTAAGTCACCCCTGAAATATGTGGTCCTTTAAATGTTCTTGAAGGTAATTGTACACTTTTCCCTTATTTTTGAATAGGCTTAAAAGTAGCTTCTTCCTTATCTCTCTGAAGCATGGAGTGCACACAAGGAACAAAGCTGCTTGGGAGATTCAGCTGGGCCAAGGACAGGAGATTTTTCACAAGGTCAGCTCTTCCCCCCTAGCTGCTGTCTACGAGACTTCTCAGAATTTGAATAGATGGGCTGTTCTTATAGAGTGGTTTTTGTTGGTGTTATTGTTTTGGGTTTGCCTTTTTTTTTTTTACCTGGCCTTGGAATAATATCAGATAAATGAGTACTTCAACAGATGGTGAAAGTTGCCTGAGAGAAAGTGCTTTTGGCAACTGTTCCTCCTAATTAAAATGAAAGTCTGAGAAGCCTCAGTCTTTAGGAAAAATTAATCAAATGCTGACACTAGATAAGATACAGATAATACTTTGTACCTATTAACTGCTTTCTACAATTAGCATGTGTGTGTTCAGCCAAATGCAGCCTGATCCTGATGTGGTAGAAAGGAGAGGTTTGGATTGAATGAAGGGCAGTACCTGTCACTTGCCCTGCTGAGCCAACCAGTGCCTTCCCATCTTCCTACTAACAACAATAAGAGCAATTAGTAGAAAGTTTCAGTACTGAGAGACTCCCAAACTGTCCCCAGGATCCTGCAGTGGGCAGCAAGGGACCTTGTTCTGGTAGCTTAAATGCAGCAGCTACAACATCTCTGTAAGCATTTGAGTGGGTGGCCAGACAGAAAAAAGAGAAATGAAAGATCCATTCTCTCCTGCTGTGGTCCAAGATACTAATTTCCCTGCTGGGGACTCAAATGCTGATCTAGAGTGGTCAAAGACAGGTGTGCAGGACCTCCAAGTTTAGATTTACTTATTTCTCAAACTGTTACATAATTAGCAAGCATCAAAATCCTGAGGAAATCTGTCCTGTCTGCCCCCTAGAGTGGCATCCTCAAGGCTAGGACACCTGTACAGGGACAGGGCTCATTTAACCCCTGAAGAGGTCAGGACTAGCAGCTGGGGGAGGTCTTGGGCGAGGCTTTGCACCCTCAGAGACCTCAGAGGTTGTTCCTGTCCTCTGTCCCAGCATGGGAGGTCAAAAACACGTTGAGAAAGTGCTGAGCAGGAGCAGCAGACAAAACCAGTGTGTGCACTTGTGTGCAGTGGTCAAGTGAATCCCTCCAAAAAAACCATGCAGCCAGAGGCTTTGGGAGGCAATGCTGGATTTATGGCAGCCCAGCAGTAGGAGATGTGACCCCAAAACCTGAGGGATGGTGGTGGGTGGGAAAATGTGCAGGCAGGTGCCTGGAGGAAGACTCTGGAGGCCAGCCATGGATCTGCACATGGGGAAAGGGATGTGCTGGAGCCTGTGGGACCCAGATGAGACAGAGCAAAGAAATGAAGTTTTGAGCCTATTATCTTCATATCGAGAATGTGTGAGTCGGGTGTGGGAGATCTGAGGATCCACGTGTGCATACATGAAAGAGAGAGGGGCAGGGAGCAGCCAGCCATCTTGGCTCAGAAGCAGCAGAGACAGGCGCTCAAGCAATGCCTCCAGAGTAAACCCAGCTGTAAGGAGAGTTACAGACAGCACAAGAGTGAGAGTTGAAGGTGACAGAACAATATCATCATCTGATGATCATCATCTGGCACTGCAGACCTTACCCCTGTCAGCTAAAGCATGGCAATAGAAACCAGTGAGCACTTCAGAAAATAAAAGCACAGTGCAAGATAAAGGGGCTGGTTGACATATCCATTCTAAGCAGGACAAAATGTTACTGTGTGTAGGGCCATTTAAGTGTAGGACAGGTAGCACATTCTGGGAATGGCAGCCCCATGGCAAGGCCTGAGCTGGATGTGGAGGAGCTCAGGTGCCGTGGGAAATCTTGCCTTGCCATCTGGGTTGTGGCCCAGGCAGATTTGCTCAACCAAGGCTCAGAGATGTGTAGAAAAACTGTGATTAAGCAAGCCATGTATAGGAAAATTTTCTCAGAATTTGCTTTAGCCACTGCTACAACCTAGTGGTTTCAGAAATGTCTGCAAAGTAGTTGTGCTGCTCTTCCACTGCTGGGCTTAAATTCATGGGAGGGATTTATACTGCAGCTCAGGATGCCTGCATAAGCCTGTTATTCCTTTGCTTTGTGCGCAGGCATGAGGGTCTGGGCCCATGGCTGCTCTCTGACTGGGCTTATTCCCAGAATAACTCCTGTCCCAACCTCCTCTGCCCCACAAGAAAAAAAATCTTAAACAAATGTATAAACACTGGCAGCCTTCAGGTTTGTGTTTCTTTCTGAGCCTAATTTAAATGAACAGCAGACATTTTATGGGCTTTTCCAAGAGAACCTACAGGGGCTTATTTGCTCGAGTCTGACTTTCTGACAGCTCTCTAAAAGCCTAATCAAAACCAGACTTAGTCTCTTGTGAAGCAAAATAATGTAATGGAGCTACAAAGAACCAGGCTAAATGTAGTAAGTCATAAACCACTACTATGGCAGCAAGCATTCAATCATGTCTGTGTACCACACTTGAATTTTGGAACAAGGGGTGCATTTGTTTTGTTCCCATTGAACAAGGAAAGTTGTAGTGGAGAGGAGCCAAGAAAACATGCGTCGCATCTAGAAAATGCCTCACTTGTGTAACTTGTTTGTAGCTACAACTCAAAGAGTATCTCTTCACTTTTGTCCCCACATTCCCAACTCAGGGGAATGCTGAGTTGATATCTCATAGTGGGGTGCGCCCGATTCCCTTAGGGAAGCTGTGGGCATGGAAGGCACTCCCTTGGAGCTGGATAGGACAAATTCTAGGACCAAGCTGGATTTAAGGGAGATTTGTCTTTATCATCTTTTTAGGTTTTTTTCTTCAATATATAGACCATATTTCTGAAATGTTCCCAAGTCTTTGTTTAGATAAATTCTGGATGGCATAGTTAGAGTGGGGAATTCTGTGGAGACATTAAATACTTAAAATGTTTTGACAGACAGCTCAACACTGACCTGTAAAAGAAGGCTTTTTTCTATTTCTAATTATCCCACAGTGTTCTCATCACAAAATATCACCTCTCTCTGTATAAGGATAAGTTCATGTTCAGTTCCTGACATCTGGAAGAAATTCCTCTTTATCTGGCATGTGCATTTTCAAGTGAAATTGTGAAAAGAGGTGTTGAACTGATAAAGCAGGGATGTACCTTTGGACTGGACCAGATGGTGAGGTGCTGCAAGCAGAAGGCATTCTGCCCAAAACAAGGAGAAAGGGGAAGGAAATCTCTAGGACTGGGCCAAGATGGAGGAATGGTAAAATCCTGTGCTTATTCAGGAGGTGTCAGTCTGTTTAACTTTCCCGTTATAACAGAGACCTTAAGTTTGTCTGAAGCTGGAGAGACGTCAGGCAGCTTTAGATTGTGATCTTTCCTGTCTAATTTAGATTTCAGTGTTTCCAATTTCTCTGTTGAACTATTGCGTGACTGAAAATCTTATCTGGTAGCAGACAGCCAGCATTGGCCACAGTGTGTATAATATGGTCCACCTGGTTTCCTTAAACCTTTTGCTTTTCAATAGTCTATGCTGAAGCCACAGTTTAGCTCTTGTGGTATTGCCTTAGTGATTTTAGGGTGATGACAATTGCTTTTGCCTAAGAGTCCCAAATTACCATTTGCAATATGCCTAGAGGAGAGATTCCAGTCCATGGGTTGAGATTCCTTCAAGCACAGTTCCTGTCCAAAGGGACCCCATTGACATGGGGTTTTTGACATCCCCTCTTTGTTGTCACTCAGTGATTTGGAAGGAAATGATTATTTCAAAACAAGCTTGAGCTCTAGCAGACTATTAGTTTTTTTACTTCTAGTCAAATAAACATACTCGTGTCCATTGCCATTGTGCAGAAGATGTCGAGTTGGGATTCAGGGTTGTTTGAGATCCATCTGGCACATGATGCAGGAAAGCATCTCCCACAGAAAGTTGTAACAAGACCAAGACATAGAGTTACACCAAGTCCTATATGGTCATGTTTTATAGCCATAGAGTGATTTGGGTGGATGTAAAACTGATACCAAATTCATTTTGGTTTGTTGTTTCTTCTAGTGGCTTTTACTGAGTAAACAGTGAAATCTTACTTCATCTGCATTGATTAGACTGTTTGGTTTTTTTCATGGACACTCAGAGCATTCAGATCTGCAATTTTGATTCAGAGTCTGTTTAATGAGATTTTTTTGTGTGTTGTGTTGTTGTTGTTGTTTGCTTTATTCTTTTTTGTTTGTGCTCTTTATTTTTTACAAAGCCAGCACACAGACAAATGTATTAACTGCATGGGCCATGTATTTGGTTTGATCTCATTATTTTTCACTGCTCTCTGCAGAGCATTATCACTGATTATTTTTTTAATATGTTGTAGCCATTTGATAGGTTTTCCAGGTTTAATGTCTCACAGCACAATGCTGAGTATATGTTGCGGTATAACTTGCTTTTGGAAGGGTGGGTGGCTATAGACAAAACATTATCTTGCTTTAAAATTATGGAGGATCTTTTTATTCATGTTTTTATGAGTACTATTCAGTTTCGGCATGAGAACAGCCATGCAGTCAGTATAAATCAAATTCTTTTAGGTACTTACCTTTTCATCATTTTCTAAAACTGTGGATGTGAAACCACCTTTAAAGTATTTTTGGATAGGCAATTCATACTGCATCTTTTTCTAGGCTTTTGTTTTGATTTTTCAGCCTGTCCAGTTTTGTAAGTGTCATGGTGATGCTCGGAAACAGGAATTTATGTTTCTTTATGTTGCTGTTATAAACAGACAAAGCGATACTAATAGCTATATTAGCTATAATAGCTAATAGGTTGAAAAACATCAGAATTTGATAGAGTGTTTTTAGCCTCTTTATGTAGAAGGTGAAGCCATTGGAACCCTCTGGGTGGCTTTTAAGCAAGACTACTTTTCACTGTGGACAGAAAAAATTACTCAGACAGAAGCAATAATGTTAGTCTATTAATACAAAGGCTTTTAAGGGGTTTAATAATGCCTGTTGCAGTGGATTGGAATAAATGCAGACACTTTTCTAGGAAATTATTATTAAAACTGTAATCCTGGATTATGCATAAATTTGAAGAGTGTCACCAGGGAGTGACTTGCAGCCTGGCTTGTGGTGTCTTCCTGTTGCTCTAGAGGCGAGGGCAGTTCAAACAGCAGAAGACATTTTTACATCTGAGCGCCAAATTATGTATCATGCAGACTCATGGAGTTAAAAAAGCCTGTAGATGAAAAGCCTATATGAAGAGAAAAGCCATTCTCCAGGGATGTTGAAAAAGTGACATTTGGTAGGCTATCCATAGAAACGGGTGCAAAGGAGAATATTCCACATGTGCGTGCACCTGGCTTCACAGAGGACCCCACTGACTTGTGCCCTTTCATTCTGTAAAGGTGAAACAAAAAGGTGCATTCTAGGTACTTTCATACAGAAAATAATCTTTAGATTGCTTTTCAATGATAAATAAATTTTGCCTGTGCGCTTTTATTAATGGTGAGTATTCTGTGTACAATTGAGGAAGTGGCTTTTTTCCTAAAGTTGAACGCCTTATCTTGTGGCAACAGAGTGGAAACCACAGTAATAATATTAAATCAGGTTACATTGAAAAAAGCGGACCTATGTAGTTTAGAGAGAGCAGGTTCATTAGTGAAGGGCAGAGGCATAGTAATTCACAAGATCAAACTGGTAAAACCAGAACCTCCTGAGCTGTATTTAGCTGTTCCCTTACTCAGTTATTTCTCATGGGAGACCCAGATCCTGCAGAAGAGAGTGCAGCCACATGAATGAAGTGTGAGCTAGTTTTCCCCTTGCCAACAACAGCAATCATTTCTTTGTCTCATTTGTAGGTGATTTTGAGATCCTGTCTGGGTAATTTTTTCCCTGCTTGTGTAAATTGTCTTCTACATTCCTGTTGTACCAAATCTGAATCACAATATCAAACTCCAAACCCAGTTTTCTTGCACATGGTGCTGGCAGTCTTTTCCATGGCCCCTGATTACGTGTGGTGATGTAAATACCACTGGAGTGCTGGATGTTGTCCATAAATCACAGCCTGGTGAAGACCTCGTATGTGAGCCCTCTGACTGTAGCTTTCATAAAAGGCTGGTTAATGAACAGTAACAGAGAAGGTTTTCTTCTGGACATAGAGCATCAACGTATGTGTTTTTTGGACCCTTTATGTAGACATACTCCAGATGTGTTCCTTGCTGCTTGGTAATCACTGCATTCCCCAGATAACTCTGTGATAATGATAATATTAGCAAAATTCTAGTAATAGATGTGCACAGGAGGTTTCAAGTATATAAGAATTTCCTGCTTGAAAAGAAGGAGGTTCAGGTATATTTTTTCTTTATTATCTTACTAGGAGGATTGTCTTACATGTCTTTAAAAGGAGGAAAGCAGTATTACATACACAGACTGTATTTTTGCTACCTCTCTGATTGCCAGCAGATAACAGCAAAGTGGTTTCACTACTGCTGTGCTATTATTTTTACACCTGGATATGATGCCAAAGTTTTCCTTCTTTCTTTTCTTTTATTTTTAATTTTTTTTTAAAGGTAGGGGAAAATCGAAATGTACTGCTAAGTTATTTCTTGCCAAGCTTTTTCAGCTGCAGGATATAATGGAAGCCAAATTCTTTGGAACTTATTTAGGCTGTCAGTATGATCAAGGGGAATTGCATGGTGATAAAATTACGGATCTATGCCATAGTACTCATGCGTAATGGATGGCTGTAGACATATATATGTTTATTATGCCAGGGTGCTGTGGCATAGCTCCATATTTTTCTTCAAGTGCAGTTTCTCTGGGTTGTTGTATATGGGTGTACATGCATATACACAGGAGAGAGAAAAAAAGAAAATTCTCCTCCTCTTGCGTTGTCTGAGTCTTTGAAGACAGCATCTGCTCATAATGATACAGACATTGACAAGCAGATGTTCCAAAGCTGGGTTTAAGAGTAGCATAAATCAAGATTTCAACAATTCCTTTGGATTTTGATATGGCGCTTTCAAAACACTATGTATTTTGAATTTATGAAAGACAGAAATATAAATGCTTTCATTTTGTCTCATACCTAAGCTCTAGTAGTGTTTTGGGCTTTTTTCAAATGACAAATCCCTTTGTCAGGAGCCATGTTTTATGGCACACCCACAGTTCCTAGTGTAAAATTTGAAAGAAGTAATTTGTTCAGAGCTGGGCTTGTTCAGGCTCTCTCTGCCTTGACTGGTATCTGCAATGCACCAGCTTCCTTGGAGTAGTTCCCATCAGGATATTTAAGAAGGTTTTTGTTTCCCAAAGGAAGACACGACTTTCACTCAAATATAACGTATAGTGACTCTCACAGCCAGATCAGCTTTTATGAAAATAGCTTTAAAGGCCCTGCTTACAACAAAACATGGCAATAAGTGTGTGTTTGAGTCAGAAAACCCAACCTATGTTCTTATGCCTGTTGGCACAGGAGAGGAGAGAGGAGGCCAAGGTGAAATGTAAAGGGATCGAGGGAGGATATTGCCTGTGTTATACCATCTTCCCTTTCCCAGTAGGAATCTTCCTCCGAGGATGGTACAAGCAGCAGGTTTGAGGCTGTGAAAAGTGAGAGATCCCTGACCATTGCTGTTTGTCACTGAGCCCTGCCTGGATCAGCCAGCTGAGTCCTGGCTCCCTGTCTTCTTTGGCTTGCCTGTTGTGTGCTTTGAGGGGAAACTCCTGTCCACAGCTCACCTGGTGCTGGGGTGACGCGTGGGATAGACACACAGGCAGAAAACATCTAAGGGACAAATAATATCCGTCTGCTGCTGCTGCCGCAAGCCTGTGCTTTAGCCCAGAAGCTCTCTGGACAGCTCCACAAAGCTGAGGTTAACTCAGAAGGACATTATTTTGTGCAATTTCCAATGGGTTTTGGTAGGATGCAGATGGTCAGCAGCTCCTTCTGCGGGACAGACTGCTGACCAAAGACAAGGAGACCATGCACTGCCTGGAATCTTAGACTCCACTCTAAAGTGAAGTAAGGCCAAAAGACTCCTGTCATTAAGTTGATGTTTGGTACACTCTTGGGTTTTGGCATTTGACTCAGAAAGTAACCCCTAACAAGGCAGGAAGTTTAATTGTAAGGCTGCAGGAGTTTTCCAGAGTTACAAAGATAAATAGGACACAGTGGTTCTGTATTCTATAACTACACAGAGCACATGGCAGGATTCAGCTGTGTGAGCTCCAAAGCAACGGTTTGTCTCTTATTGATAAGTATTTGTCATAGACAGATGAAGGAAACCCTCGACAAATCCTCGTTAGCTTTTCAAGCTGGGAGTTAATTTGTCCATAGTTAAACAGAAGATATTTATAGAGACATTAGCTGGTTGAACAGAATACTTCAGAAGTTTGTTTAGAATTGATTGAAATCAGCTGTTGCTGAACTGAAAAACCAGCTACACAATCTAGGTCTACAGCCCTTTGTCTGTCTGTTGTCTGTTAGTGTAGCACTTTCTTCTTCCAGTAACATCACTAACTCAGGGAAATAACACCAATCTCCTGTCTTTCATTGGTGGGTATTAATAATTCAAGGATTAAACTCATCATTGAAGAGGGCAATTTAAGTGGGTTTTAATGAGAAACTGCTCCAGTTCTTATATTAAAATATATTTAAAATATTTCCATGTTTGAGAAGTCAAGCACCGAACCATCAGGAAAACCAGTGCAGCCCCCAGCCAAAGCCCCCTTGGCCAGCAGTTAGAAACCTAGCCAAAAGTGTGTGATGTGGGAGATAACAGAGGGTCCTTCCCTTTCAAAGTCCTGCAGGTCACTACTGCAGTAAGCTACAATTAAGAAAATGCTGGTGTCAGTGTGAACCAGGCTGCTCTGTCCTCATCCAGCCCTGCTGGCTGTCCCGTACAAATGCTGATCCCTTTTGTTCTGACAGCCCTTCTTCTATCCCCCAGCAAGTTGTGGACCCAAGTGCAGTGGTGTGTTTTGTACAAGCTGAGTAGAAGAAAAAAATGTCATTAGGGTAATGAACTGAACCTGTCTCATGTGAAAAGGAGCTTTCCAGATGATGCACTTCTCAAGGCAGCTATGCTCCACTGGTGCCCTTCCTCTAGGCCATTTCTGTAGTATTTTGCTAAACATGAGCATTGCTTTGGCTCCTATAAAATGCTCAAACAGATTCACTGATTTCAGGGAATTAATCACTATGTTGATAAGCAGCAAGTTCCTGATATTTTTTTCTGTTTGTTTTTCTTCCTACACGTAAGTATGTACCATTAGTTAAATAACATGCTTAACTTGATAATATTTAAATAACCTAGGACAACTGGTCTGATAATGTCCTCATTTATGTGACAGCAGTGACACCTCCACAGCTCAACCAAACCTTGGCATTCCTGTCTAACACCTGCACAGCTCTGAGCTCTGCTCTTCCTTTGCATATTCCCTGGTAGGACCATCACAGCCTTGACACTGGGTTGACACTGGGGTTGTTCCATGACTTGATGTCTCCCAGTGGTGGGTGGTTTTCTGGGGACATACTTCCATGATGAATACCATGAAAAATGCTTTTGTAACAAAAAATGCCAGAGATGCCTTTAGAAGATTTCAAAGCAAGGGGCCTGAATGTGAGGTAAAAGGAAAACTCTTCGTATTTAATCTCTAAATTAGAAGTTTATTGCTGATGTTTACACAGATGCCATAGAGCTGGAGCCACTGCATATCTGGGGAGTAGGTGGCTAAATCCCCTTTTCAGTTTTTTACTGAAAACACAGTCAGAGGAGGCTGGCTGACAGCATGAATAAATCAACGTGCTGTCCACAGGAAATAAGGAGATAGCTGGAATGAAGCATAAATAATGTAATACTAACATGGAGAGATTATTTAATACATCTTTTTCAGAGGACTGTAGTGGATGGCTTGCTGGAAAATTTCTGAGAGAGCTGCAATAAGTGCACAGTTATGAATGATCTCTTCACCTCCATGCAAAAGGCTGGATTAGCAGGATTCCACACGGCCACAGACACAGATGCAGAGAAAGAGGTGGGAGACAGAAGACAAGATGGAAAGATCTTTTGATATATTCTATCCTATCTTTGATAGGGGAATAAAAGAACAAAGACCTTTTGGTTTTAGCAACAGGAAAAAAGTGATTCGGTCTTTTTCATAAAACTTTCCAGATTAAAAGAATGAAGAGGCATGCAGTTTTTTAATCATCTGGTTTTCCCCATAAAAAAAGTTCCCATGGCTTATCTTTGAGAAGAATAGAGTTGCTTGCTTAGTCAGAAAATTTAATCACCTATTTCTTCCCAATATTATTCTTCTCTGAGGAAAAGTTCTGTCTCCCCTCTACCTGCTTGCCCTTGGGCATGGAAGAAGAGGTACCAGTCCAAGGGCAGTGTTTGCAAGAAATCTGTGTTGACACAGAAAAAACTTGGCTAATGTCAGCAAACAGGTGGTCTGGTGTAGCCAGAAGTGCTACTCAAGTGTCTCAGTAGTCCTGTCAGTCACGGCTGGGTACAATTTTGCCTTGTGCTCCCGCTGGTACCCACATCATGCTGCAGTTACACTGCTCACAGCCTTGAAGTCTGCAGAACATCTGGAAGCACTCACTTGCCAGGTACTTTAGGAAGACTCATAGAAGCCCAGGAAGATGGTGACTGGAGAGCATGAGCTCCTAAGAATTCTGTTATTTCTTATCATATTCTATCAGGTTCCAGGCAATAAAATAATTCGGGTGATCAGATCTTGGTCCTTGCTGAGCCAGAATAGGTTCTGGTGTTACCACTTTGCAAATCCATTGCAAGACAGCTGTACAGGGGTGCTGGTTGGAGAGTTAAATCCCTAAGAAACACTATTACAGGAAGTTAAAACTCCTATTTGAATTCCAATGACTTCCCATTGGATTATGGGAACATTAGTAGATTTCTGAGGCAAAATGATTACAGGAAAAAGAAATAGTGAGATTTTCTGAATCATTACAGTCATATATAATGCAAAGCATATGCACGGTCCAAGGGAGAATGCTTGGAAGACCCTGGGATAGGCACAGCATCTCTTAATGAGAATTTTGGCTGCTGACAGGGTCTCTATTTCCCAGTTTGTGTGTTTGAAGCTTTGTTTCTGAAGTAGCTGTGATTGCTAGAAAACACCAGAGCTGTGCCAAGGATAATTTATATTGGGATACTTCTCATGGGTGATGTAATAGTTTATCTGCGAGGTCTTAAGTTATATTGTACCAGACCAGCAGTATTCTGTGGGGTATTTTTTGTGTACTTGTGTCATAATGCTGTCCCCAAACTGCATGCAGTAGCATCTCTGTCCAGCATCAGGAATTTTGAGATACAAGAAAACCAAGACAAAAGGGGTCATGAGAGGGGTCTGGTCTTAATGTTACAGAAAATTTTCATTGCATTCAGGTGACCAGAGAAATATTCTCCACAAGGTATGAGGAGTTTTTCCAGGATCCTGTAGAAGCTCCAAATGGACTTTCTGTCATGGCAGAGCGCTACAGAACTCTGCATATCTGTAAAGCTGGAAATTTGGCTGGTTTTGCACAGTCTTATTTTGCTTTTGTTGATGGAAATTCCATCCTTGCTGATTTTGCTTTTCTGTTGGTTTGGTTTTTTAGCATGCAACATGTTGGAATTTAGATTTAGACAAGATGGTTGGAGAGGTCTGCCAGCTATTCCAAGATCATCTGTGTTCTACAGGCTGTTGCAACCAGAGTCTTTTCTGTTGATTCAGACTCTGTGCTGTAGGCTTTCCCCCATCTTCTGGGTCCATTTGTCATTGCTTGCTTTTAAAATCCAGCACAGAAAAATAAGTGGGTCCACTCTTGCACCCAAGGGTAACATCTGTGTGTGTGCAGAATATGATATTCCTTCGTGGTGCCAGATCCAGATGGTCTCTGATTTTCTTTTGCTAAGTGATGGCCAAAGTCTCTGGACAATCTTTAATGGCTTGTAAGATGACTTTGTCCTTTGCAGTTACCAAATGATAAGGTGGTTGTTTCTAGAGCCTCTTCCCTCTGCATCAGTCTTTTTTGGACTGATGCTCTATGATTGATAATTTCTGAGATAAAGACAGTTCCTAAACAAAATGTATCTTCAAGCTGTGTTGAAGGCATTAATTTAGGATCTACCCCACACTATATTGAACCAAACTGAATCCAAATAAATGCAGGGAGTTTCTAGCCTAGAATATTCTTCATTGTTTTGTCTTTCAGAGTTGGCATCTTCAAGATAGAGACATATTTTTGTTCAGTTTTCTTCCCAACAATTCATGTGGCTGGATAACTGAGAGAAATAGGCTTCTTAGCAAATGGTCTTCCTAAACAGCAGTTGTTTTCCTTACTTGAACTGAAGCAATCTGAACTCTACTTTCTGAACTTGTATGGGCTACAAAAAGATTGTGAAATCCCTGTTGTAGTGAAATTCTCTTGTGGGTCCAATTCACTGCACAGGTGGTGACTTTTGACTGAAGCCTTAACATTAGGTTTTTTGTGGATCTAACGCCTCTTACATCCATCATTTTATTGGCAGGTCTTTGCTGGCATGTATGCAGAGAAGCCCAGCAGACTGGCAATCTGAGGTTAAATTTGTAGTGAAGAGAGAAGCAGGGAGACCAGCAGGGACATGGCAGCAGTGCAGGGACGTGTTTCCCACTGAGCCTGAAGAGCAGGGTGTTAGACCTTGCAGTAAAGGCTAAACCAAGCCTCAGTCAATGGAGCCAGGAAACCCTGATGCACAAAAGCATTTGGGCTGAAGCACAAAGATGGAAGATCAGAGCAAAAAGACAATGTCTGGGTGGACAGAGAGATTACAAGATTCATTTGGCTACTGCTGGCTGTGAGCTGTTATTTTGTGGAAGATTACTCCTTGTAGAGAAATGGCTGCCTGAGGTATCAGTCACTCCAGCAAGACTCATGTTAGCAAATTCCAGATCAGTTTAAAAGCTCCTGGCCTCTTTTGTTTCTTGAAAAGTCTGTTCCTCGAAACTTAGGTCATGCCAGTGGTTTTAATTTCTCCTCAAATGTGAGAGAAATGTTTACTTGCCTTACTGCTTTCTCTGGTGAAATCCCCTTATTTTTAAAGGGCCAAAGAGGCTTATTGGCTTTAACGTGAAAGTAGTCATAAAACAGATGAGTGTTTATTTTCATACAGTCACGAGGCACATTTTCTAACACCTGTTCCTAAAAACACTCTGGTGGCTTTCTCCCAGTGTCACTCTGTGACTCTCCCTGTGTTATCTTGGACAGGCTCAAGAAGTGGGTGCGTGGAAATCTCATGAGATTTAGGAAGCCCAAGGGCAAGGTGCTACACCTGGGTTCAGGATGTGAGCCTCCTCAGCTGCATGTCTGGGGAAGAGGGGAAGACTGCAATGGCTTGATGGAACCAAGACTAGTCTGATCTCGCTGTAACCGTGCTTCCAGCAGCTGCTTAAGGAAAGGGAGCATGACAGAGAAGCGATTCTTCTCCTGTACACCCTTGCAGCCTTTGGGATCTGCTGTCCCAGAAGAGACAAAGCTTGGGAAATCAGATCCTTCAGGCCCAAGAAAGGTAAAATTCACAGAATTTCCTACCAGCCCTGGTATTTCCAGGGTTGATTTCTCAACCACTGTACGAGCCAGCATCCTACAGGCTGTTTGGTGACCCTCAATTCACGTCGTTACTGAGTTAAAGTCAGACTCTTACTTGTGTTCTGGGTTGTGGTTTGGTATGGTTTCTATGAATTAGTGACCATAATCCTGATGATGAATTGTTTTCTGGTGGTTTCTATGCTTGTGTTGACAGTACCACTCTTGCCCCAGAAATGAACAATAACTATACTTTATGTTAATTTGCTTTGAGGTATTAGCCACAGCTAATAATTCTGCCCTCTCTAGGCTTTTGTTTTCTTTAGAAAACAGTTTAGAGATTGTGTGGTGGTCTTGTTCTGTTTTTGGCCAGACTCCAGCAAAACAAAGTCTAGAAATTACACTCTAATTAAAACAGTCCTTACTGAGAGCTATCAAGCCATGAAGCATATCTATGTTTTCAACTCTGAACTTCCTTCCTGAGGACATTATAGGTTTTAATGAAAATGAACATGATTTCTTCAGCATTTTTATCCTGTTCATGAACCACAGAGATAAGGGCTGCCACATATGTTGTGCATCAGAGAAGCACTCAAACAGTTAAGAGAAAAACCAAAGTATTTCAGTCAGCCTGTTTCATTGTGATGATTTTTTTTATTTATTTAGCAAAGGGGAAAAAAAACTGACATTAGCTGCAGGCCCTGCCAAAATAGACATTTGTTTTCCATTAGCTGCACATATGCTTTCCTAAGGGCTTACTACGAACTGAGACGGAGCTCTGGGCACAGATCTGGTTTATGTAAGGCATTTTTTATAAAGATAAGTAAACTTCACACTCAGAAGTTTCCTGTCTCTTCTTCTAATTCTGCATTGATTATCTCTCTACTTAACACCCAAAGGCTGTGAGCCTGCCTCACCTGGGGAGAGGTGTCCCAGAATAAGAGAGAGTGGTGTAGTTAGGTGGCCTTCAAAGGTGCTACAACAAATGAAAGAATAATAAGCTATTTAAAGCTTTGGTGTTATCTCAAGGATTAAAATATACTTCACCTGATCTCAGGTGAGTCTTGGAGAGAAAGGCTTAATACTTCAGCACATCTACCTAGCAATCTACAGCAAGTGGAGGAAAACCTTCTTCCAGACATTTTTTATATTTAGCTGAAGTGTGGACTGGAAACAATCCACTGGCTAGTCTGTTACCAGCAACCTAGTCCATACATGAGTAGTAACGTCCTTTGAAATCAGATTTTCACATGTTCCAGGTGCAAGAAGCAGCTCATGGATGGCCACATGGATGCCAGAGGACTCCGGAAGTAGTTATTACTTATACTTTTAGACTGAAAAATATTTGAAAGTAAAACTCACCACAGACTTCAGTGGCTACATTTTCTATCGCAATAGGCAACACAAGTGCCATGAGAGGTCACTGCCTCTCAAGAATCAGATCACCGATTCTTTGGATAACACAAAACCCTCTTAAATAAATATTAAGAACAGAAAGCAAAATATGGTGTTCTTCACTATCACAACCCCTGACTGAAAGTGAATTGCTGGAAAGCTGAAACCCAGAAATACTTTGTTGGCTCCCAGGCTGTACTCTGTTCCCCATCATGAAGAGCTGGACAAAACAATAGGCTTTTTAGCCTTGTGTAGCTGAGGGATCTGTGTGAGCTGTGCCTTACCAGCAAATCCCTCCTGAGAAAGCCCCAGGGAGGCTCCTGCTGCTGTCTGGAAAGAAGGCAGAGGAAAGTGGACAGGAAGCAGGTTAGTGCAGTTCAAGGTAGACAACATGCTTGGCAGGGTATCTGGCTTTAATCACATCCCCAGCTGGATGGAGGTTAGTAGCCAAGTTTGGGTCTACCAGCTGTGCCTGGCATGGTAAGTGGAGGAAATTCTGCCGTTTCCGTCTGTGTGGTCTCTCCACAGAGGGTTTTTTCCTTGGTTGGAAGGGTGAACATCTGAAAATGAGGTGTGAGACTCTGGCTGAAGGGAGACAGGACATAATTATGGAAGTATTCTGTGCAGAAGATGACCATGGCCAGAAATGCCCTGCTCACTTCAGGAGAGCCTCCACTGTGAGCAGACACATCAGCTTATGGGCAGCCCTCAGGAATCTCCATTCACAGAGTGTGAAGAAAATGCAGTGATTTTAGTGGAATCGGAGTTAATTATTTTGGAATTAATTAACTGGAATAGGAGTTAATTATTTTCTAGTCTTGCAGAGGGGACACCAGGAAGATAAAAATGACCTCTATGATCAAAGAAGAGATTAAATAGGAAAATCTTTACCCAGAAAAGTTCAGCAATCTGTAGCTTAGGTTTAATTTTGGACAGTACAGTATGATGTAGGAATGCTGGGGTTCTTTGCTGTTTAAATTTTTGATGCGGCTAATATTTATCATGCTCATGCTGCATGCAGTATAGAGAATGAGATAAGTTAATGATATCACTGAGATATCACAGTGGCTCCCAAAGCAAGAGAGATTCCTCCTCAATGGTATTTTGATTCCTCGTTGTTTGTTGGATTGATTATTTTAAATCATCACCACAATGTGGAAACAAAAATTCCTTCACCAATCTTAAAACCTGAAATTAAATGAGAATATATAATTTTCCTAACTGGAATTTTAAATCTTTAAATCTAATTTTTTTTTTTTGTCTTTCTCTATCATAAGGCCCGTTACAGTCATCAGAAATGATTGAGGCTGTGAGATGAATCAAGAGTCATATGTGACTGAAATGAAACAACTGAAGTCTGGCAATTTTTCTTCTGTAGAATGTCTGAGATTGAGAGGAGGAGATCTCCTCTCAAAATATAAACTCCTGTTTATATTTTGGTTTTGGTTAAATCACTTTGAAAAAAATAGGATATTGGTCCCGTCTCATGAGTGGTCTTAACCATCTAAACAGGCCCCACTTAGACTCTGATGTCCATCAAGGACCTATGCTGCTCTTTGATTTGGCTGCTCTGGCAGTGGATTTAATCTCCTGTTCCCAAGGACTAGAGCATAAAATGCTTTTCTCTGTGTGTGCTGGGGCGACCTCCAGTGTCTCAGGGCACAGAATAGATTCTGGGAGCTTACAAGCAAACTAACCTCTGCTAGTACCATGAGAAAATGTGGAGGACATGTAGAGCAAATTGCAGTTCTCATGATGGCACTTAGGGAGAGTGGAGATATTTCAGAGGCAAACTTGGACTGCTAAGTATTACTTGACAGGCTCCGCAGGGAAGTGGTCACAGCACCAAGCCTGCCAGAGTTCAAGGAACATTTGGACAGTGCTCTCAGACACATGGTGTGACTCTTGAGGATGTCCTGTGCAGGGCCAGGAGTTAGACTTGATGAACCTTGAGTTAATCACAGGGTGCTTTCCAACTCAGGCATCCTGTGATGGTGTGATTCTGGGATAAATGCCTTGGGTATGCCTAGCTGTTCAGAAGCAGCTGAAAAAGTGTTTGCTAAACAATGGCAAATGCTTTATTTGGGGATCTAAATAGGAACAAATCCCTCTTTTTACACGAAAGGGAGTATTATAAAGACGTATTCTGTTTTCTTCAGTGTTTGTTTAAAAGCTTCAGTCAGCTATATGATTTTTGCCAAAATAAGTAATGGATGCAAATTCTCTAACATCTGAGTTCTTTTAGCTTAAGGCATTTTATTTCATCTTTCAGTAAGATTGTTTGGCAAATTGTGTTTTCCACCTATATTCAGTAGCAAAGACTTTCTGCTTTCCAGGGCAGTAACTCACATAAGATGGTCCAAATGAGATCATGAAGTTTTTATCTATGCCTCTTTATTTTCTAGACACATATGTTCCCTTTCCTAAAATATGTTCTTTCTGAGAAACTTAGGCCAACTCATCTTCTGGTCAAAATGAATATAGCAAAAACTATTTCAAGACTTCCACTTTCTAAAAAAAAAAAAAAAAAAAAGAAAAAAAAAAACCTAAAACTTGCTTTTGGGTTTCAGAAAAAAGATATATTTTATAATTTAAAAAATGCATGTGGAGACTTCATTTATACAAACTTGGGCTTAAATCAAGTATTATTTTAGCTCAGCCCTCAGTTGTGCCTGTTTTTCCATGAGGGGCAGTTTCACCAGTGTCCCAGTGCTAGTGAGAGCACCAGGGCAGGAATCTTAGAGGCCATGTGTGGTGTTTACTGTTTAGGTCACCTTCCTGAGCATGTCCCAGGCTGCCACTGCTGTGTAGGGGGATGATGCTGTGGCCAGCTTGTCAGCCCTCTCATGTCCCCTTGCCAGCATGGCAGGCATGACACATGGCAGGAATTTTGTGAGTGATGTGGTCCAGACCTGGCACAATGAGTGATTTATCTGAGTCAATACTGGGATCTCCTAAACATGAAGGAAAGAGGTGCAACATTTTTAGAGGGATCATTGGAGTCCTGCCCTTCAGCCATCCAAGCAGGATAGAGGCAAACCCAGGTCACAGTGCTAGGACCAGCTTTTATTCTCAAGCTTGTACTAACATCCTTTCCCAGAATGAACCCCTTTGCTTGAACACACAGCACTTGTAGTCTGTGCATGGGTTTCAGGCTGCATACAGAAACTGCCTGTGTCTACCTGTAAGCCCACCTGGATGCTATCAGGTCAGAATGGATGGTCTCTCTTGGGCAGCAAAGCTGGCACTCTTCAATGCTTCCCCATGGAGGAGAGCAATAAGCTGGCCCTTCCCTCCTACACGTGCCTGGCGAGCGGGGCAGAGGAGCAGGTGGAATATCTGCAATACCCAGGATGGCCCTCCTGCTGCAGAAGGGAGTCAAGATAGCTGCTGCCTGGAAGGAAAATGGGAATGGGAACCTCAGGGGTGTCTGCAGAGCAGTGTGCCTGGCATGGGGTCAGCAATGGAACTCAGCAGCTTGAGTGGGATGCCAGCTACCAAGCTGACAAGTCCCATGTCTTTGCCAAGCAGCCATCTGGGCAAGCTGGGCATCTTGCTGCCTGAGTTCACTGGCTCCTAAACTGTTCCAGCAGATGGATTTGCCTTTAGCAGATGGATGAGGAAACATCTACAATGTTGTCTGCCTTTCTGGAGAGTTATCTCCCAAGGAAATCCCTTAGCAATGGTGGATCTGGGTAATGAGGAAGCTGCTGGATGTGGAAGCTGAGAAGGGATCCTGGCAGTGATTTTTTTTTTTTCTTTTCTTTTGCCTTTGTGGGGTGGGCTGTCACAGCCACAAATGTACATGTGATGACAGAGACTTGATCAATCCTGTGGTGAGCTCCAGGGGACAGGTGCTAATTTCATTATGCTGTGAATTCTGCAGAACACCTTGGTGCTGGGACAGCGTGCTGTCACCTTTTGGTCCTCGTTGCCTTTAAAGGCCAGATCACACAGGCTGTCCTTCTCAGGTTATCTGCTTCAGACTCATCTCATATGGATGTTCTTCAAGGCTGACAGACTTAGGGGGGTTCCAGGAGGCCCCACCAGTGTGGGAGAGGTGTGTGTACCCCTGGGACAGGCTGTACCTTATTTCTTTTGGCTAGCAGAGATAAGTGAGCTTGCTGTGAGCATATGTGCCCAGCTGTACAGACATCACCTCAGTGTTTAAATTTGCATCTAATCTGGCTTTGGTGAGTAAGTGTGACTCTAGCCAAGGACTCTATGCCTTGAGCCCTGGCTCCAGTATACAGGACAAACAATTTACCAGTAGGCCTGGTGCAAGGGCTGACACCCAGTACTCATTTACTTCCTGATCTCTGAGGCAGGTGGTCCCCATAGTGTTGGGAAGTGTGGAATGACTGCCTGGACTCATGCCTTGCCAGCAGCCTCTATGCAAGGCCCCTATGGCTGCTTTCGTTTAGCAACATAAAAAGCTGTTTGCAGCAGCCAGCATTAGGTGTTTTAGTGATTTAAAATATATATCTGTTCTCTGGGTGAGTTCTCTAGGTGTATTTAGGTGTGTTATGCCCTTATTGCCTGTGGACTGCAGGTGTTCAACACACCTGTGTTCAGCCTCTGCATGGGCAGCATATTCACATCTCCAAGAGCAAATGGGTAGTTTGTGTGGGAAGCAGGCAGCCTCTGAGAGACTGGGGAATGAACAGGGAGGTTTGGGATTCAGAATAGCTGAAAGCTGGCCCCTAACCTGTGAGAGGCTTTTTTGGCTGTTGTTTCCCCCCACAACCTGCTGGGAACCTACCTCCAGGGCCCTTGAAGGAGATTCCCTGCGTGAGTTCTTTGCCAGGGATGAAAAATGAGCAAGACTCACTGANCTTTGGCTACCCCTTTGTTCTTTCCTCACTTGTTTGCACCTGCAAATATGGTAGGCAGAATGTTCAGATGTAGGCACACGGCTTGTGGCAATTGGGAGTGGGGCTGTGGCTGAGCCTCATCCCTAATGGGCTACAGCTGTGTCAGACAGGTGACTGGTATTGAAGGAAATGAGCCATGGAGGGCTGAGGTGCACTGACCAGTCACAAAAGGGTAGAGAGGACACACAGGTGGAATGCATGTAAGATCAAGAGTTTAAAAGGTTGTACTGAGCAACAATAAAGAGCAGATGCCTTAAGCCTTTTTCAGTGTTGGCTCTGGCTCTACCAGCCTTCTGCTATATTCAGATGTGTGCGTGTCCTTCCAGGCACAGCCCTGTTGATGGGAAGTTTCACTCCAATAGGTGTCTTTGTCTCCCTGAAAGTGTGCATGAACACAGGTGTCCTGGGGCTGGTAGCAAAAGAATGGACAGGCCCTGGTGCAATGCAGCATCTCCAATCTTTTTGGCCAAGAGGCGGGAAGCACTGGAGGCTTGCTGTGATTGACAGGAGATTGCTGTGTCTGAAGATGGTTTTCACAGAATCACAGAATATTCTGAGTCAGAAGGGGACCCACAGGGATCCTCAAGTCCAGCTCTTAAGTGAATGGCCCATTTGGGGATCAAACCCATAACCTGGGTGATATTAGCACCATGCTCTGACCAGCTGAGATAAAGCAGCCACCCAGAACACCTGCCCAATGGAGCAATGATCAAGGGAACAAGGAGAAAGGAGCAACTAAATAAACTGATGGAGGAAGAGGAGACATTTGACAAGGAAATTGAACTAGGATGTTTCTGGGATATTCCTGTTCAGATGAGGTGGAACAAAAATTGGGAGTGCTTGCAGCAACCAATGAAGATCTAGAGGATGGAAATAGCATGTGAATGATTTGAAACTTTGCAAAAGTAGTTAAGGCTAGTACTGAAGAGTAAACCTTCACAGGACTGAAGGAGCTTTGGGTTTTGGAGGTTCCCTAGAAAGACCAGATAAAATACTTCCAGGCACAATAAAACCATTTATTTGTGAAGGAACAGTTGGCTAGATGAGAAGTGCAGTTGTGACGCCTCTGGCTTACCAAGATGAACTGATGAAGTGATCAGCATCCTGGCAGCCATGGGCAGGAAGCTTTTTAAGCAAAATATGATCAAGTTGGCTGTGGCCAATTTGGAGCTTGTCAGCCAATGTGAGCAAAGAGTACAAGAGCTAAAATGTCAGCTACATGCTGAAAGAGTCAAAGACTAAAGAAGAAACATGTTCTGTGGACATGGAATTTAGCCAGCTAAAGGACTTGGGTAAGACATGAAACTCTTATATATTTCCTATTCTATTTATAACCTTGCGTGCTGCAGAGAGAAGAATTCATATAGTTACAGCTCATAACTCCTTAACAGGTTTTCTTAACTACGGTGCTAGAGCTCAAATAAATGTGTAGGAGGATGTTGATTTTTTGAGCAATTAATGTGACTTGTAGCAGGAGAACCTGCAGGAGAGCATGGCTCTGCAGAGGTGACCTCAGCTCTCCAAAGAGAGGCAGAAATTTCCAGAACAAAAATGGGTTTTTGAGCTTACCATTCCAGGACAGGCTGCCTAAGGGGGATCTCCCAAGGGGCTGAGAAAAATCCCAGGGACTCAAGGTGAATCCTGGATCACTGTGATTTCAAAAAGGTCAGCAAGAACTTTTATGTGCTTTCTGAAACAACACTTCCTTTATGGAAGAAATTAACAAATTCAGGGATTTTCATTGCAGTTAGGGAGGAAAACTTAAAAGATGTTTTTAATTTCCAACAAACCAGAAATCTCATTCCTTATGCTACAAGACTGCTCATAAGGTACAAAGCAAGCTCTTGTTTTGTCTTTTAAAGGTAGTGGCCACCACAGAACTGGGATTTTTCCTATTTGGTGTACCAGACATGGATGGTTTTATTTGGTGTGCCATAGTTACTATGGCAGTCTTTTACCTTCAGCATGAGCATCACAGTTGTCCATCATTCACCTGTCACTGCTGAGGTAAACTAGTGAACTACTGTTCCTACACAGATGTAGTCATCCTTGCATTGATAATTTTCGAAAAGGGTTCCAACACATTTGCTTTCTGAAATTATGAAAAAGAAATATAATGATGACAGACAGATGTGGTATTTCTGGGACAAAGTCCCTACACTTGGTTTTCAGCTTGAGAGAACTGATGAATGAAGGAGACATCCCACATCCACGTGTCTGTTACCAGCTAGCCCCCATCACTTGACATTTTCTAGCAGTTAGCAGCATTGCAAAGGTGAGGATTTTGATTCAGCAGCTACTTGTTTGCTTAGGATTTGTGAGCCCTTAGATTATGAACTGGATGGTGTGACTTGTTCAGAGGACCTGGGAGTACTTCTGCGCTGTGTACAGTTACAAGTCAAAATGGAAATATGGAGCCAGCTGACAAAATCTGACACAGGTTCTTTGATCCTCGTGATGGTGTCCTGGAAGCTTAGGTATCGTGTGTAGCTGTCTGGCTTGGGCCCTTGCAGAAAACTTTAAATTAGTGAAAAGTAACTAGTTATTACTATGAAACTGAGTGTGCATACCTAATTTTTTTAAAGCACCAAAGAGAAGAAATTTCCAGGATACTATTGAAACTCCTGTTATAATAATAATACTTACTCTTCCATTCTCCTTTCCTATTTTTTAGCACAGATCATTTGGATTTCCATAGCATCTGGCATGCAGTTTTCAGTGAAATAAGAACTATAAAGGGCCTTATTTCCCTTAGGAGCTCACATACAAATTAAACCTGTACTAAGACATCTGATCTGAGCCAGATGAAATCAAAGCTTTGAGTCCATACACCTTAACTTTGAATGGCTTTAATTCTTGAGGAGTGGATCAATTTGAAGGTTTCAGAAGCCAGCTGTGTCTCTTTAGAAGTTGTAAAAGGTGAAGAAAAAAAAAAAGATTTATGATTGCTGAACAAACCACAAATTGAATTGGAGTTTGCCAGCTGTCATCTGTTTTTAAAGCTGTTTTCAAAGCACTGGTACATGTACCACTCTCCTCACTCCTTTTTCAGAGCTGTGTGTTTATCCTTACTATTATTAATAACAATAGTATGTTGTGATCATCATGTTCTTTAGGATGTATTGCTCCTTTAAGTTCTCATTCTTAGTGTTGCAGACAACTGGCAGGAGGAATATTTCTAGATGCTGCTAGGCAAGAAGTTATGGTTTATCTAGTAGCACGCAGCATTATTCTTTAAGTAGGGTTCATAATTACTCACAAACCTGAGGTTTTGAACTGTAACTCTAGTGGATAAAGTCTGCATAACTCTTTGGAGAAATAAACCTCTGTGGATTTATTTTGGCTAGCAACAGTTCCACAGTCACCTCTAACCACACCTGGACACCATTTGATCCTGAATTGCAGATGTGCCCATTACATTGTGCCACAGTTATAATCCAGTACTGGTGTAGAGTAGCCTGCTGAACTGAGATCCAAATTCATCTCATCAGAGAGACAAGAATCAAATACTTTGGATTAATTGCTTAGGGCAGGTTTGACCAAGTAAACTGTGTTTTGTTGAGCTGAAAAAGCCTGAACACTACTCTGTCGGGTCACCACAAAGTTTTGCTTCTGCTCTTCCAATGTACAGGTAGAAAATATTCACATGATGTCTTGCAGGTAACTTTGGAAAGCCTTAAGATGAGTGGTGCTTGAAACACATTCACAGTGCATTTTCTGAATATTGTCCCCTTTGAAAGGACAAGATAGGCAGAAATGTTGTCATAACATGGAACGGTTGATAATGAAGCTGTATTTTAATTTGATATTAGAAGGTAACAGGAAAAAAAGTAATGAGAGGGCTTAAGAAATAAGATGGATAGTTTATTCTGTGGGTAGCAAAGCACATTGAAATGTAGTCCTGTTTAGGGACAGCTGCAGCAGTCTGACTGCAGCACACACTGGCCATAAACCACACTGAAAATAGACCCTTGGTTGTGTCAGCCATTTTCTGTATGAAAGCACTTCACAGCACTGTGGTTTTGAATTGCTTTTAAGAAATGGCTAGAGTAGAGGTTTGATAACAAAATCTTCCATGCTCTGTCCTGCTCCTTATTTGCATGAAGCTGAAAGTTCTTTCACATCGGTAGATTATTTTCATATATGTAAAATTATAATAATGAATACTTCTACCTTCCACCTTGTTAATATGTTTTGATGTACAGAAAATCATGGCAATTCCTGAAGTCTGAACTAATGATACCAAAAATCCATAATATTCAATATTTCATCCCTGGATCAAGCCAATACAAATGATTTACTGAAAGCTGTTTGAAGTGCTGATGTGTGTTATTTAATTCCATTTTGATTTTTAGATTTAGCTTAAGTCTTGAAATGAAGAATGTAATAGTGTAAAATATTTAATGTCTCTAACTAAATAAGTAACTAAAGGAACTTCTGGCTCTTTGTATAAATATCCAGCTTCTTGGATCTTGCTAATTGCTTGGCCACAAATTCTGAAGCTGAATTATGCAATATATGAACCAGGCTTGTTTGTTTCTTTTTAAATTTCCGTCATTTAACTTGACTGAAATGCCATCGGGTTCTTTTATTCACACATGTTCTTTAGCAACCCTCAGATTAGTAACCTAGAAGTGTACAAGAACACTTTTGATGCTATATCCCAAGCAGTATGTTGCACTTCACATTGCAAACCTGCAGAGGTATTATGCTTAGAGTTGTTAATTTTGGGGATATGGGGAGAGAGGATGTGATAAAGACGGAAGAAAGAGGAGAGGAGGGCTTGAAGCATACTTAGAGTGAAAGATTGTTTTGGAGATATCCAGCTGACTATATAGTGGACCTGCTTTAATACTTGTCTGTGACTATTGTGCTGCTTCTGCTTCCTAAAGATCATACTTTGAGATGACAGAAAATGTCTCGTGGGGCTTTGCTGGCAAGCCAAAATTTATCTTGTGTTTTGTCTCTTTAATGTTAGCAGACACTGGCAGAAAGAAGGGGTGGTCATAATCTGTCAGGGTCTTGAAAGGCTGGTTCTGACTGTTCAGCCAATGACATTCAGATGGGCTGTCAAACTGCATGCAGATCCAAGGGAGATTTTGTGACTAATGAAGTTAATAAGCATGACATGCAAATTTAATCTGAAACAGCCTTCTCAGCTACTTGTTACTGCTTGATAATATTGAAGTGATTCTATGAAATAGTTGATCTTCTGACAGCATGGCTTTTGTTACATCTTCCTTTGTTAGACTCTGGGATTATTCTTGGCTTTGCAAAAGACAAGGTAATATTTCTTAAGCTGTGCAAGCATCTGTAAGTGAGCTCTGCTTCTCTGGGGACTGGTTCTCTTCAAGCTGTCTGCCTGGCTTTCCCTCCTTTGGAAAAGGGAGGTTTCTGCTTAGTCCTGTTCCATTCCCGCCTGCCCTGTGGCTTCTGGCTAGAGCATGGCTCTGGTATCTGTGAAGAGCTGCTGGTTCTCATCAAAGGATGCAGCCTTTGTAAACAAATGAGGGGCACTTTCATTTGGAGTATTTGGAATGATAAACTGAAACATGACTGACTTAATAGAAAAGTTAATTCTGATACAGTTCTCTAGGAGACTCCTGCAAATATCTTGTACAAATCTCATCAAAAGCTGGAATTACAGGTCTCAGTTACTTTCCTGGGGCAAAGCAGAGTCATAATATTAATTTGCTTAGTCACAGGAGTCAAAACAAAGCACTAAAAATGGGGTATGGTAAGAAGAAAACAAAGTTATTAACCTGACAGTGTCTTGGTTGATCAGTTGCTACAAACGGGAGAAATAAAACTGGGGAGCCACGCAGAAAAATTATACAATGTTATGAAACAGATGTGGAAGAACTGATTAAATGCACATATCCTTTGTACTTGAAAATTATTTCTGGAAGCTTCCAACCCTAACCATGGGTCTGTGCAACCAATCCAACCCTATCTGAATATAGTGAGCCAGAATCCCATGTTGCTGGATCAGTATTTAGAGATCAAAAATGACAAAGGACCTGCTGAGCATTAGGATACTCCTTTCTGTCTGCTCCTTCTGTCCAGTGCCTTGTGAATTACTTATTTAATGATATTTAATCATTGATTAAGGTTATTGGAAAGCCTGCTTATACTGATGATAGTCTAGCCAATCTGCAAATGTATCTGGGTTTCAGATGTAGCTTGTTAAGTTTTAACATGTGGTTGCCCTGCAGGAGGAATCACTAACACTCCTGTCTGTGGAATGGCACCGCCGGTCAAGGACCATGCACTTTTGTTCTGTAGGAGGAAGAGTTCTCTGGAGTGAGCTGACTGTGTTCCAGCACAGTCCCCACCGCCATTAAGATGCAGAGGCCCAGCTCCTGCTGGAAACTCCACTGGTTCAAGTGTACTTTCATGACAGACCCCAGCATCCTATGAGACACTCCAGGAGCAGGAGGTTATCAGACTACAAAATTATTTCAGCTATCTTGGGTGTTATACCATATACCTGTCCCTCCTAAGTAAGGATAGGGTGGGGAGAAGTTGTTCAGCTGTGAGTTATACAGCCTTGCAATAACAGCACTGAGGGGTCATGCCTGAAACAGGTCATAGGCTTCTTCCCACTAGAAGAGTGACAAAAAGGGGACCTTAGTGTCCCTTTTTAATACAAAGTATAGAAAAGGAATTTGATGTAAGATTTTTTCTCTGGAGTGACATATTTGTGGCTATACAAAAAGCAAGGGGCTTTGCATGGTATCTCAGTGTATAAGGGATGGATCACCAAGGCTCCCCCTCGGTTTAGGGTTATGGATGAACTATCCCCACAGCTGAAATGCTACAGAGCAGCTGGTAGCTCTCTAAGACAAGATGTTGAGAGGTATTTATGACTGTATACAATATGGTACATTTAATGTAGAAAAAAGGCAAACTAAAAAGTCCTATGCCACTCTGAATGTGTGGCCTCTTGGCATGTGAAATCAAGGAGATACTGGGCTCTTGCTTATCGGTTCTCAAGGCAATGAATATTGGATCAGCTTTGGCTTCCATTTAGGCTGAAGGTGCAGAAGCACTTCAGACCAAAGTACTTCATACTAGGGACAGCTGGATGTCTGCCTGAAGCAGGAGAATTTCCACTGAAGTCCATCCTCTGTTTTGAATCTACAGTCATTGGAATTTTTGCATAAATGGTTATTTTTTCAGAGAAAAGGCTACCTATAAAACTTATTCTTATGCAAACAACACTACTGACTGACCTAATGGGATAATTAATAGGAGGTTTTGCTGTTTGGGGTTTTTTGCTTGTTTGGATTTTGTTGTTGATTTGGTTTTTTTATTAAGATATTAGATATTCAAGTCAAGCAAAGGCTGAGCCATAATAGATTTAATGGCAAAAAAATCCCCCAAAACCCTGAGGAGGACTAAACTTTTGAAATTTTAAAAGCTAGGTATTGACAGGCTGAGGAGCAAGGAGAAGAGGCTGGCAGACAAGAGCCTGTTCAGTCTGGAGGAGAGGGAGTTTCAGAGGGAGCCATCTGCAGACCCCCAGTGCCTGTGGGGGGGTTAGCTGAGTGGATACAAGACATCCCATGGGAACAGTAAAGGATTGGAGTGGGTAGACTCTGTCACTGGGGTTTAGAAAGCCCAGTAGGACCAAGGCCTGAGCTGTCTGCTCTAAGCTCACAGCTGGCTCTGCCTGAGCAGGAGCCTGGGTTAGAGACCTCCTGTGGGTCCTTCCAACTCGAGTTACCCCATGGTTATATGGTCAGCTTGTGTTTCATGTTAACATCAGTAACACTTCCAAGTCAATGGCAGCTGGATACTTTGCCAGATCTGTGCATGATGGATTTAAGTCCTTCAGGTGTAGTATATTTCTTGGGATGATGGCAGCGCTGTCTCAGGCAACAAGTATGAAGCCCAGGTAGCCAGTCCCTAAGAGGAAATCAGTGCTCCTACAGTAAAAGAGCCATAAGAATATTTTTACAGGCTATCTCTCTCTATAAAATCCCCTTCAATTGGAGACAAGTAACTACAGTGAATGGGAACAACTAGAGTATAGTCTTGGCAGAAGGGATTGTGTTTTTTCCCTTTGATGTAGAAAGCTCTATTTGATCAAATAAATTCATACTTGATCAAAGAAATTCATACTTCTTAAATGGTTTAGGTGTGCAAGAAAAATCAAATAAAACCTTGACTTAGAGAAGGAAAAGCTTCAGTTTTATGAAAGGCAGAAGCTGGTGTTAAATTAGCTGCAATGACAGTAATCATGTTGTTTGTCATGAGTTATAATACAGTCAAGAAGGAAGATAACCTCCATGTAGTGTCAGCTTTATTAATACGGCTTACCTTGGCTTTCACATCTTTTTGACATACCACTTTTACTCAGCTACCTCATTGCAAGGTTTCCTGAAAAAAGGGAAAGGGGCAAGAACTCAGGTGGCTTTTTTAGGTTGCAGTGTTTACAGTCCCAACAGTAACTGATGCCTTCATGGATGAATACAACTAGTATTGTATTAGTAACCAGTATTTAATAATATTTAATTTAATATTGTGGACTTCATAAGTGCATCATACACATAGTAACCCCTATTTAAAAAAAAACAAAACAAAAACCATCATAAAGTGTTGATGATTCTGACTCTAGGCATATTACCAGTCTGATGAAGGTACTTGGAGGCTGCATGAAATCTCTCTGCCCAAATGGTCATGTAGCAAAATGTTGGGGAACAAGACATATAAAAGCACTTCATGTCCTGGTGGCAACTCACTTAGCTTCTGATTTAACCTGGTTTCTTTAACTTAGGAAGTAACATAGAATATAAAACCCTCGGCAGCTTTTGACAGTGTGACTATTTTTTTCACATCTTGTGAGGCTTGTTTTGACCACAGATCAATGTCACTAACCTAAAGCATGAACTTCTGTGCTGTCCATGCTGATTTGACTTTTAGTCTCTATATTTTTCTTCTTGCTTGTAATTTAAACAAAAGCTGTCTTGGTAGTCTAGCACATCTGCCAGGGCTCTGTCACTTCCTTGCCATTCACACTGTCTTTTAGGCTGTCATCAGATGTACAATGGATGCTTTCCCAAGTTTTATAAACAATTTTTTTTCTTGATTGTACTAATAGCAATACTATGGACATACAAAATTTCATTCTCATTTATTACATTTCCTTGCCATAGGCAAGAAAAAATTGCTTGCAGAACAATCACCTGTGTCTCACATATGAGGTCTCCTTCATGTGGTTTTCTTCTGTGTATCCCAAGCCTTTGTAACTTGTTTTTTCTTAATTTGAAGAGTTTGCTTAAAAAGAAAACAAAGTGCATGCACGCACACATGCTTCCAAGCTCCAGCCAGTTTAACTACCTGTATTAAATTCTTTCCTTAAGTTACCTGATGCCTTATCTGTGTTTGGGATATGTCTGTGAACAAATTCTTGAGTATTAACAGACCATTGCTCTTGTTCTAGGCAAGGTAGGTTTTCCTAATCATTATTCAATCTCCTGCATATTCTCTATAAAATGCTGCTCTACCATTAACTGGTTTGTCTTCAGAAATAGCAATTGCATGTGTAGTGACCTTACACATCTTGGACAAGTAACAGGATCCTTGTTGACAGTTCCTGATGCTGTCAGTGGGCTGAGGTCACTGTTGGAACATTCCTGAGTGTTTCCAGTGCCATTCTTTCAGACAGCTGCTGTGGTTACCATTGTCCATTGCAGTGTTCTTTTCACCTGATGCTGTTGTGACTTAACAGTGTTCTCATCACCATGGGAAAGACATACAGCTGTTGAATACTTTTTTCCCTGTTCATCTGTCGGGGGACAGGAATCTGATTTTTCAGCTCCTCTTTCTGCATCTTTGATTTATTTCTTTTCCAGTATCCTGGCTTTCTAACTTCACTTACCTGCAGAAAGCTGTTCTCATCTGCCATCCTGCTCAAGATTCAAGAGTTAAAAGTAAGGCAACATAAGACATTCGGATTATGTTCCTATCTACTTTCTCAAGGCCTTCTTTCAAATGTTCACATGTAGTCCTAGCTCTCTAGCTGGTCAGACATGTAGAAAAGTGTCAGGCCAATAAACAGAGATGAGTGATATGGGAACATTGAAGGAAAGGACTAGTTTGTTCTATCTATGAACTTTATTACATCTCTTCCTCTGCTCTTCCTCCTTGCTGCCTGCAGACCACTCAGTGCCAGTGAGGCTGAAATAACAATAAAAAGGATACTGTTTATTTCATGCCTTGCTTAGAAAAGTAAAGGAGAAAATGGAGGGAATCTGATCTGCCTGGCTTTAGTCCTTAACATTTGCATGACTTCATTAGCTTTAGCTTTTAGGACTGAAGAGAGGACAGACACCAGACAGCCCCCTCCTCTTAGCCGTGGGGAAGCCATCACACAGACACATCACATCTCCCTGTGTGCAGAGATGCCTGCCTTCTGCTCCCCTGGCAACACTTGGATTTGAGACTCCTCCTGAGGGTGCCCTGGCTCGTCTGAGGAAGAGATCTAGCTCCCAATTTACAGTGTAGGGAACTGTAAAATATGGCACATGTCTGTCTTGATGGGAGCCAATCCATGTGGTGGTGAGGCTGTTGTTTTCTCTAGTGTATTGTTCCACTGGTCACAGCACAGGTTTCTCCCTTCAGCTAACCCAAAGTGAATTAAATCTGTCTCCCATCCTGGCTGCCCTGATCACCAGGACACAGTGAAGTGTTGCTCAGGGGTCTGTCTGCCTTGGACTGGTTTGCAAGTAGTTTCAGGCAAGAGGCAAATGTCTCCAATTAAGACAGCTAATGGATTTAATCACCTCCACAATGGTGCAGGGATTCTTAGAGAGACCAGACTGTCATTTAGGGTGTTGACAAAAGTAACTAAAATCTATCCTGTCATAATTGTTATTTAGATGTCCTGAATCCTCCCCCATAAGCTGAAATCGGTGGGTACTACTGTTATGTTCAACTGTAATTCACCTAGCATTTAATTTTGTCAGCTATTTTTGAGTTTGATGTAGTTGTTCAGTTGCTACTGCTTCTTTTAGATTGATGAATTTAATTTACAGGCAGCCTCAACAGCATCACTGCAAAGATGAGGAATTAATCCTGTGCTTATACAAAGAGGAAATAGTAAATATTAACCACCTGCTTTCAGTCTTGAAGTCCGAATCAAATTTCATGTGTAAGAACTGAGCTGTAGCTTGTCTAATTAACCTTAATCTGGAACTTTACCAGCTTCATCATTAGCAGAGAATGTTAAATACAACTTCTTAAAGCTATTCTTGGCAGTGAAAAATGAGGTCATCCTGCCAGACAGCTACATCAAATGATAAACTACACAACTCTCCCATCTCTCTGCTGTGACTAGACCATTAATGACAGCCACCTAATTCTACCAAAGGGGATTTAGTTGTCAGCAAACAATCCTGGTCAAGGCCTAAAACCTGAAAAACAAATGTAAATCTAATTGATCTCATTTTCTTTCTGTCTATCCCACAAGCCTCTAACTCCAGGCAAAAAAAGTTTGCCTGAATAGAAAGAAAGAAAGAACATGGGCTTTCTTCCTACCACAATAAATGTCTAATATTTTGATGCTTCTTCTAGTCTATCACAATTGTTTTTCCTATCTGTTCTTTTGTGCAAAGAGAGAACTACAAATGTTTAGAACTGAAGACCATAAATTTGCAGGTAATAGTATATCACTAAAAATTTATTAATCCTTTAAGTTTTCAAGTGGTTTTGCACTACAGAATTAGTTGGCTTGAAATTATCCGTCTTCATGGTCTTCCATATCCTTGCTCAGCACAACTGAGAGTCTGGCCCTGTTTATTCTGCTTCTCCCTGTTTCCATGCTGTTCTGAGTATGCAAATGAGCTCTTCAGTATTTTTTTTTATTTAATTTACAGTTGAATTTACCTGCATCTGTATTGTGCCAGAGCTGCCAGCATGCTTTCCTCTTGTGATGTGTTCAAAGCGTTTACATCACCCTGGATATTTCAGTGGCAGCTGCTGACTCTTGCCCTGTCTTATTAGTTGTTATCAGGTGCTCAGTTCCTTCAGTAAACGTAATAAAAGGTATCAGTCAGTCCCTCAGCTTGCTAGGGTTGCTTCAGCAGTGGCCCAGGGGGAAGTAAACTATTTATTTCCAAAATAGTTTACTATTTATTATTATTTATTTATTTACTANAAAATGGCGTGCTGGTTGGTCCTTGACTGGTGTGCACCAGGGACAAAGCCTGAGAGAAGGATTTAAGGGAAGCTGAGCGTTTTCTGGGTCTGAACTCAGTAAGGATCAGGAGCTCCTTGTAGCAAGCCCATGAGATCATACATGTAAGAATCCATATACACTTCTGTCCCCATTATGGACCTAAAACTGATTTTTCAGGCTCACACATAGTTTTTTCACACTCTGGTGTGGGTCATTGTACAGCCCTAAGGTTTCTCTCAGCAACAGGTATTCAGGTATATATTTGGTCACAAACTTCTCTGCTGAGATCTTAACTGAGACTTACTGATTTTCTTCTGACAAAGAAGTCTCTGAAATTTAAAGAATTACATAAAACTAGAAACCAGAAATACTTCCAACAATAGTGGAAGTATTGTTAGAAAATCTGAATGTCTGAGCTGGTTTTCCATGATTAAAAGCATTTATATGAATTCTACTAGTCACAATTACTGGTTGAATTGATAAGAGAAATGTCTGCTCAGCAGTTTGCTAAGTAAGATGCAACCTTCATGTAGTGTGGGATTTTTCATTTTGTTAAATTTCTTATCACTTCTTGTCTGTGCCCAGTAGGAGCTTTTGTCTGGGTTGCTGCAGGAGCCTGTTACAAACTGCAGAACCAAAATATTAAGGCATTGTTTCCAATATAAATTGTAAAATGTGGTAATATTTCTGGATTAACTAGTAGGTATGTGGTGGCAATCTTCCTTCTTATTGATGTGAACAACCCAGACCTTGGGCTTAGTTCTAGGTAATTTTGAAGCAAGATTATTGAAATGAACTTCATCAAATGAAAGAAGGCTATGCAACAAAAAACAAGCTCAGAATCTGTACTCTTTTCAAACTGCCACCAGATAACAGTGTTCCACCAGATTTTAAATCTATGACTTCAGTCTTCATTGCCATTGAGAGGCTGTTCTGCTGCATTGTATTCCTCACTATGCTGTCAAACATTTTGTAACAGACGTCTTAGTTAAGATTCCATTAAAATTTCCACTGCAGTCCCCTTCAATCACACCTGGGTTTATTTTAAAAGAATTATCAACCTAAGAATATTTTAAGAGTAAGCGTGAACAAAACTGATTGCCTTTAAACTCTGCAGACCTGGAAAAAAACCCATTTTCTGCCCTATAAAAACCCACTCAGGTTCTAAAGGCTAGGACTCCATGGTAATCTGAATGTGTCCCATGTAGAATATTTCTCAATTTTAGAATCTTAATGCTGCTTTTCTAAGGTGCATGAGATGCATAACCTAGATTATTTAATTACATATGTGGTTTTTTGTGTTGCTGTTTTATCCAGAGATTCAATATAATCAATGTAAGTAATAACTGTTCAAATACTTTAGAGCTCTACCAATGCTATTGGTATCAGTCTTGAGAGCAGGCTGTCTTGAAGATGATTGTCACAGGAAGGAAGAATGGTGCCTCTGGGTGCTGTTTGAAGTTATTGGTAAATCTAGCAGGAGATAACCAGATAAGTTGTAGATGGAAGTGCTGATCTATCCCTATAGAAAGAGAGATTTCAGCCTCCTGAATGGTTTAACAAGAATATTTATGCACAAACACTAGTGTTACTTGAAATCGTCAATTTACAAACAGGGTATTTGCACCAAGTTGGGAAAGGGTGTAGATGCTGTTGATTTTGTCTTTGTGCAGGAGTATGGATTAAACTAGAATTGTGGTCTGCCATTCATGGGCTTGTGGTCAATGAAGTATCAAAGGTGGTACATGAAAGCATTGCCATGAATCGAATGCTTCAGTCATAATCAACCATTACAGAGATGCAGATTTGAGAGCATTCTTAAAATATTTGCATTAATTACATTTGTAATCTTATTTATAGGAATGAAAACATGACTGTAAAATAGCTTATTAGCCTAACTATGCTATGATCTTTCCTGACAAACGTTAAACAACAACGTATGTCAGTTTGATTAAATCAGTCAACTATTTGATTGATCATGCTCTCCCCAATCCAAAATGTCAGTCAATTCCCTTAAAAAATATATCAATATCTTAGATGACCTCTAGAATCTTCTTTCATCTTTATTTTGTTTGCCACTATGACACTATTCATTAGCAAACAAGTATGAACTAAAATATTAGCAACAAGAATTAGTGGAAAGCCAAGATGCTAGAAATTAAAGTTAACCATAAACTTATGAATATTTGTACTACTAACCTGGTGATAAGACATCATTGCTGTTATTTTTACACTCAGTAGAGCATGCATGCTCTTATTTTTCTGAGCACCAGTCTAAAATAACACACTGAAAACTTTCAGTAAGCCCATTTTGAAATGGATAAAAATTCTGAATCATAAATTGTAGCACATTCTTTATCACTGTTAAGTGCTGCTTACCTTTCCTTTCTAAATGGGTAGATTACTGGCTTTAATTTTTTTTTATGCTCACTTCATATTAGACTATCAGCTGATGTCTACTGTAATTTACTGGGACAGGCTTAGTATGCCTGGGTAACTATAGAATGACATACTCAATTCCCCTGAATTCCATTCAAGTCCCTTCCTTTCTTCTTAGAAACCTAATTTACAGAAGGTTCCTGTTTCAGCTGAAAAGGCAATGGATATTTTTGAACGTTTTCCAGAGATTTGGCTAGCTTAAGGTCAATCATAACTGAGTCTAAAAAGACTAACATAAAGGCTGTGTATAAAGCATACTTTTATTAACAGAACCCTCCACCCCTTAGATCACAAACCAGGTAATGATGCCTGCAATATCAATTCACAGTGTCAAGGAAAAGTGGTTGGAATAGCACTCAGGCATACATTTATTTATAATCCTATCTTTAACAGCCACCCAAACTAAAAATAATATAGTCCAGTAAATGACTTGTGAGCATTAGAAGAAATGGATGACTCTTCCAGTGAAAGTAAGCTGTCTAGTGAGGGCATTTCTACTTTTCTCCAAGCATTTTCCTCCCTTATTTTACCTACAGCAAACTCTCCAATGACAAACTTACTTACAGATGGTTGAAACTCTCCAGGGGTAAACCGGACTGAAGCACTAAAGACAAGCTCTCTTATAGATGAGAATAGATGACTAAAACTTATTATATGAAAATAGAGGGTTAAAAAATATCAGAAGGTCTATGAGGAACACTTTGTTTCAGCTGACCAGAGCTGTCTATCTACAGCTCAGCTTTCTGTGCACACGGTAACAATGGAAATGGTCTCGTTACCCCTTTCCTTGGCTTTAGACCACTGCCAGAAAAAGACTTAGCTGGCATATCAGCAGCCATCTGCAACCTTTCCTTCCAGACTTCCTCCCTCATAGGCTTTCATATGCTGTAAGAAGTTGTCACTTCGCAAGTGTTACAATTATTTGACTGTTTCAGTTCCCTACACCTGTCTTACCTGCTGCTTGTAGGCACTACATTTTTCTCTAACCTAATCCTGCAGGTTTTTTTACCCCCTTTAACCACCTTTTGCCCTCAAAAACCTGACATCAAGTTGGTTCTTATGACTACAAACAGCTTTAATTTGGTACAGGGAAAGACTGATCCACAGTGTCTGTGGATCCAGATGCTTCACTAACAAAAGCTGAGGAACAGTTTTGGACCTAAATCATTACATTTTGAATGACAAAAGTAAAAAAAAAAATGCTTATTCTTGTGTGAGAAAGTCAAAGGAAACACAGATTTCTGTGTCATAACAAATCACCTGGCCTCTTGCCTTTCTCTGCTTTGAGCCACCCCCACCATTTGCTGAGATGGAAAGGATGGGTGGCTTTCTCTGACTATCCCAGAGACTTACCAGCTTGATGAGAGTTGACCTCTGGCAGCAGGAGAGCTTACAGTTAAAGGGCTGCAATATTTTGTATTGGAATTGCCAAAATGAACTCTCCAGGCAGACAAAAGACAGTCAACAGCACTACTGCATGTCTGAGTGTGAATAAATACAACGTCTTCCTTGCTTTCCTGTCTGCTTTTCTTCATGGTCAATGTTTATGCCATCCCTTAGATGATGGATCTTAAATATCCTTTGCCATGCTTGAAATAATTTGGGTAGATGTGTGTTACTCTAGGCATAAAAAATTCTTGAGTTTCCTGTTTATCTAAAGTTCTCACCATTTAGAAATCAAGACTGAAATTGAACCTTTATAGGACGACCAGTGACTGCTATCCTGCTGCTGCATGAAGTCAGTCCCCTGGAACAGAGCCAGCCAATATTTTTGGCAGTGTTCCTGAAACAGCAAGAGAACTTGCTGACCCTGACATCTGGTGCACCTCATGAAATCCAAGCAATTAATCGTGATCCGAGGTAGAATCTCTCTAGACTGGCTAAGAAAGTCTGTTTAGCAGAAACCTTGTGGTATTCATTAAGACCCTTCCAGATAATTTCCAACAGGTAATTCTCCTAGTCTTGAACAGCATTAGGTAATGTGTTATCCAGAGCCCATTCTAACATTCATCTCTGGTATTTTGGAAGGTAAAACTACTGATTATTTACCAGGGGATATGACTGACTGAAAGCAAGACTGAGAATAGAAAACAATCTTTGTGCTATTGTCTAAGATGCTTTCAAGGTTCAAAGTGTTGTGCAACAATGTGGATCTTAGTAGCACTTTTCTGCTGGAAAAATGGGTCTTGCCCTTTATCGTGAGTCACGCTGGGTGTATGGTGACTGTAACACCGTCACCAGTTTCCTGGGAATGGGCCATAGACATCTTTTCAGCATAACTATCTCTTAAACTTTGGTGGTACCAGGTTTTGTTCTTGCTACAGATGAGCAAAAAGGAGCAAATGCAGATTATATGTTCTTGAGTGTGAATCTGCTTCTCTAACGGAGGAAGCGGAACAAGCTGCTCAGGTAGATGTATAATGCTCCAGCAAACCACTTATTTTGAATGGACATGGCATGTGCATACATTTCCTAGAAATAAACAGGAACCCACAGGGGAAATTTAGCCTCAGTGTAAGCAGATAACAACCCAGGTGAGGTTAGAGTTTATCTTATTTACAGTAAAATTGAGTATATTGTCCCAGACCCACTGCAAAAGGTGTCATGTTGGAAGATATTGTTAAAAATTATAAATACATTAATAATATTGTTTAAACTACCTTACATAGGCGCTGAGGTCAATTTGTTGTTGGTTTTTGGCCAGTGTTTTCAGGAATTTCTTAAAAGGCATAATTGGTTGATTTTATACCTGACCTCATAAGACTTTTGACTCCTAACTCCCAGGTGGCATTCAGAGATAGTGTAAATATGAACTTTGAAATAATATCTGGCTCCTTAAAAGTAGGATCAGAACTAAGTGGAATTGATTATTGCACAGTTTGTGCTTCAAATAATTGTCAATACCCAAAAATTAAACAAAACTTGCTCTGGTCAGGTTTGGAGATCTTGCGGTGCAGGTGCTTTCTTAACCCAATTGCTACACTGGGAATCATGAAATCTCAGTTAATGTGTGCAAAACCAACTCATCATGCAAAGAAAATTCCCAGTTTGTAATAAAGCATGGATTTTCCAGCATCTGAGGTTAAATTGTTCTCAGAAGGATACTAAAGAAAAGAAAAGTTCTTGGAAAAAGTGTTTAAATTTCCTGTCCATTTCAAATAGGTGTCATTTCCCAGACCCAAAGTTAATGGAAGGCATATTTCTTGGCACTGTGGTTTTAGCAGTAAGGTGGGCTTTAAATTTGCTTTCTCTTGCAGAGAATGAGCTGATACTTTAGGGAAGGGCCATGCATAAAACCTGAAACATTTAGATCCCATTCAGCCAAATGAGCTAAGGGTACCCCAACACTTGAAAGAATATTGCCCTATACCCTTGGATACACAGTTTAGTACAAAACAGTGTCCTTTTTCATCTGTGTTCTCTTTTTATGGATAAAAATGCCTAAAGTTTCTCTCCTGTTACCACTTCCAGGCTGTGCTGTTCATTTGTTAATCCATTTACAAGTGACTTGGTTGTATATAATACTAGTACAGACATAGAAAACCACAGCAATAGCCAACACAGTTTTGAAAATGCAGAGAAGGTAGCTCCTTTTTTCCCTGTTTGTATGTAAGGTACTTCAGTCACAGCTTGGGGCATAAATTAATTTCTCGTAGCTAAGAACAGAACAGCCACACTGACTGGAGAAGGGCCCATGAAGATGTTCATGCCCAAGTGATAACTGTGATTTTCATTGAAAGGAAGTTGAACTGGAGGAGCTGCAATTCACTTTTTTATTTTGGAGAAAAGTATTGCAGCTCTGATTTTGAAAATGTCACTTTAACACCAAGGACTTCAGCAGAGTCGCTCCTGCCTTGTGCTGTTACTAACAGAATCAGGCCTTGTATGAAAAATAAAAGGATGTTCCCTTCAGTATGACTGCAGGACTCATTACATGTTCTGCATTTAAGTGGTGTTGCAGATGTTCATGCAATACAGGCAATACATCTTTGTCAAGGTGACAGGTCTCTTTTGGAAGGAAGATTTTTTTCTCCTTCCCATTATGAAGTACTGTATGTTCTGTATTTAATGTGCACAACACTGTCTGAATTCTAAAGCTTTTAATTCCCTATGCACCATCTGTAGGTTTTGTTGGAGCATGGGATGCTGATGAAAACTCTCCTGTGCTTTGCATCCGCCAAAATGGTACCTTTAAATCATCACCTCTTTAGGAAGAAGGTGATTCTTGGTACTCTGTCCTGTTGCAAGCATCCCATCAGCACTGGTCCTCTGAAAAATCTTTCTAATACTGTAGTTAGTCTGTCACGCACTCCATGCACAGTTGCATATGGGTGGAAGGTTCTTCCAGATGATAAAAGAATTATTATGCAAATGGAATATTTTTTAGAGGAAAAAGAAACCTGATATTCGCTTGTCATATATTTGTGTGTTGAGACAAAGAAAAAATTAAACAATGTTGATTATGTGCAAAACTAGCAGCCAGCATCAGAAATGGGAAAAATTAGGGAGATTATTTAAAAGATAAGACTTTATTTCTACATCTGCATTTTGTAAATATTTGGTGTTAACAATTCTGTTGACTGCAGGGGGACTGCTGAAGAGACCCAGAATCTATTTTTAATTGTGCCTAAAACCACTTAGTTTTGACTAATAACTGCTGAATAATAGAGGAGCAGATTGCTTCTCTGTTTTGTTTTGTAAAGGAAGCTCAATGTGAAGCTGGTAGGAAAGGGCAGGGAGAGTGGAATGGCAACTAGAAAGGCAGAGGTATGTCCCTGCCAAGGTCATTGAGGAGTATAGCACAGAGGCACAGCGAGACACAAGTATATGTGAGGCTGGGCTATAGTTTTACTCAGGGAATTCAAAGTCACCATTTATCTTACTACTTGGCAGTCATGTGCATAATGAGGTCCATCTTTCTGGGAATGTTCAGTCTCACAGTCACTTTTGCCTTTCAATCTTTCTTTATCCACAGTCAGAGTTTTTTTCCTGATGGAAGAAATAAATTTTTCTGTTGTTTCTGTTGAAGAGCTATGGCTTCAGTCTAATTTTTTCAATCCATAGAATTTAGGGTATCTTACAGAACAGGTCGATACAGAGGCAGAAGACCAAGCAGCTGCTAGTGCTGTGTGTGACCAGAGACAGGAAATGCACAGGAGGAACACAGGTGGCTCACCCTCCTGGCATGTTACGAGCAGATGAGTGATGTTCAGGGAAGAAAAGTGCTCATGCATGAAGAAGCTAGAGTAAAATACATCTACATTACCATTTTAGCCTCTGATGGGGAGAAGGAATGGGAAAGTGTGCATGAGGGGAGCACTTCTTGTGCTGCAGCCACTGGTGGCTGTCCTGTCCATGCAGCTGGACTGCTAGACCTTCTCTGAGGTGGTCCCTGATGAGGTGGGGATTGTATGGATGTCACATCCTTGGGACCAGCTATTTTGCTTTACAGGTCTGTTTCTGTAGTGCAGCTTTACTTACTCATGTATACAAAGTCCCAGTGAAGTCATTGGGTTCAAACCATGAGAAACGTGTGGAACAGAGACTGTTAAATCTTAAAGATGAAGAACTTCTTTGTGGTCTTTTTCACATTCCCCATGCAACTTCTCTTGATACAGTGAATTAATCCAAGAAATTCTTGTGGGCTGCATTTCAATAGTTCATTTTTTAAAATGTCTGGGGAATTACTGAGCTTTAGGAACCCAAGGAATAATTACTATACTATTTTAAGATGATTGGTTACTGCCTTAAAATGTGCTTCCAGGAGAAAGGAAAATCCACTCAGCTTCTTTGCAACAATTGCACATTATTTGAAAGATTTAGAACTCACATGCAGTTCTGTGAAAGATTTATGTCTTTCTCTAACCATCCAACAAGAGTTGAAGAAAAGTTCTCCAGACCAATAGCACAGCTTTTTAAGCGAGGTGCTTGCAGAGGCTAGCTGCAGCATCTCTTAAAGATGGGGGGGAGAAGCCCACAAGCCATGTTAGAGCTTGCATCTGGAAAGAAAGCATTCATAAGGCCTGCAGAACCAGCTCTAATATCTTCTGGATTTGATGCTTTGTCTCATGGGTCTTCAGTACACATTGTAGCAAATGTGTTCTTCAGGGGAGGACATGGGGCCTGGCTAGGGTTTTCCTATACAATTTGCTTTTTTCAAGGCTTCGTCCTGCCAAAAATTCCTCGGAGGAAGTGAATTAATTTTAAACTTTCCGTTAAGAAGGAAAGACTCCACAATTACTTGCCACTAGATGTCAGAAAAGCTACATGGTTCAGCTGGAGTAGAGGCTCTAACTGAGGGGTTTTGTTGGCTGTTTAAGCACTTGCATAACACTTTGGATGGGTCCCAAGGAAAACAATTAGACATTTGAGTTTATTTTTGTTTGCATGAAATAGTAAATATGCTGTTGGGTCAGACTCTCCTCTCATTGGCCCCAGAGAAAACTGGAAATAAACTTTTTGTTAAGAGTTATTCCACCCTGGAAAATAGAACTGCTTTTAGTCTCATCAGCAAAACCTTCTCATCTAGGGTGCTGTGGTTTTCTATTCTTTGTATAAAGCTGGTGTCTGAGTTTTAGGCAACTCTAGCAGAAATGTGGTAGAGTGGGTTGGTCCTGATTCAGCAGAAATAAAAGCTGTTGTGGTTGGGATGCTTGTGCATGTGCAGTAAACATCAAGTGTGATGTTTCTTTGTATAGGAATATACTTAATTCTTAGTTCCCTAGGACAAAATTGATGCAAATTGAAAGTATTTATTATGAAGAATAATGCCTGAAGCCTCCTACAGAATTGTGATGAAGTATATGCAGATTCACCTTTAAACTATGTCCCTAATTCCACAACACAGTTCAGCCTTAAGAGGGCAGTTTGCCCTTTGTGGCTACTGTTCTGCTGCTTTACTGATGCAACTGCAACGTTTGGTTTGTACATCTGGCTACAATTCAATACATAAATGAGTGGTCAAAATTATATTTTTGAGTTGTCTATAATGTGAATACACAGGTCATTGTTTCACACATAAATGCATATGTATCTTAATGCTTTACAGGCTAAAATCCTCTTTGGAAACAGAACGGAAGTTCACACTCAGTGTATTGATTTTATATTCTAATGTGTGCCTTTCTCTCTGGGAGAAAAAGCATGTTCCAAATGAAAAAACAATATGGCTTGTTAAACATGAAGATTTGTGGAGCAGTCCCATATTTCTAAGCTCTTGATGTTTACTAGACGTACACAGTGTTCAGTATTTAAGGATCAGACTGTAACCTCTGAAGGAACATTGCCAGGAAAACTGGAAGGATATTAGGCCAAAAAGAAAGAGTCTGAGACTTCCAATTTACTCAGTGTTGATCTTCTATCCAAATAAAAAAATAGAGTAGCCAGTGATGAGAAGTGTGAAGGCAGAGGATGCTGTCTTGCACCTTCCGTGCTGCAGCTGCCAACTGGCAGGAGGGATGTGCATCTCAGACGCCTCTTTGGGGACCTTTCTTTTCCCCAGGAGCCTGAAAACAGCAATTGACTGGCTGTAGTTTAGCATGGGAGAATAAATAGCACCTCAAAAGCATAACTTGGGACCAAGGATTCTCACCAGGTCTGAAATTCAGGTAGCCACACAAAAAATATGAACTGCATTGAAACCTACTTGGAGTTAATTCCCCAGGAGGCTTCTCCTTGGGCTTTCTTTTTGTCAATGCAGAGCCGAGGTCAAAGCTCAGATAACCTTAGGACAGTCTGATCTTTATTCCTCCCTGAAAACTCTGTGTGTGAGGCACTGTGTGATATTTACACTCAGCTATTGTCTCATACACTGACATTTGTAGTTGCATTTTAGGGCAGAATTTTATTTCAGCTTCTGCCCCTCACTTTGAGTTTTTTTTTTGTTTGGTTTTTGTTTGTTTGTTTGTTTTTTCTCATGTGCTCTGCTACCCTCTGTCTGTTGCACAGAAAGAGCATGGAAACAGATTTTCCTATTCCACGTGTATTTGCAGTGCACAGCTTTTGCATCACTAGAAGCAGCAGCCAGATAATTACCATGTCTAGTGCATAGCAGGGAAAGACATTATCAACTTGGGCATCACACCAAGTGAAACTGGAGTCACCTGGTGTCCATGCCCCCTGTAGGTTGAAGGAAAGGAATTTTTTGAGGTGTAGATGGGTACATAGCTAAGTCTAGGGCTGCTACAGACAGCTCTCGGGTTGTAAGCAAATTTTGGATGCAGTGACTTTTTCAGTCCAGTATATATAGCGTGATTAGTAATTGTATGTCATAATACTTTAATGCAGAAACTGCAGTCTTCTGACTCTTGTGATCTCCAGACAGGCTCAGTCTTTTCTGCCTGAGGTTGCTGTATGAAAAAAAACAAACCTCACTGATGATTTACAGTGACTGCTTGATGCATTACTTTCTTTTTTGTTATGTCTTGCCCACATTATTACTTTCTTAATATAATTTTAATAAAACTGTCATTGTGGCTCCTCTGTTGTAACATTTGCTAGGAGGCTTTTTCCCCACTGTTGTATAGATTTTTTTAATGAGAAACCTACACTAGCTTTGCAACAATATATTTAGAAATGCAGTTTTACACAGAGGCATTTGGGGATGAAATACACAATTAAATTTTAGCATCTAAACATCTAATTGGAGTGCTCAGAAATACATCTCACTTACCAGTTGCACGTTCAGACCTTCTATATTTTGAGTTTTGCCCAAAACCTGCAACGTGAAAGTCTTCTTTTGAGAACCACAAATGTATCATATGGTGAATACACAGGGAGATGTTCTGTATGGTTTAAATTAGAAAGCTTCGAAACCTGTGTAGCTTCCATGACAGAGTGGAATTGCTTCTATTCCTATGAGCTCTGATTTTCATCTGAAGATTTTTAATATTCCATGATGCAGTGGGAAACAAAGATTTTATTCTTTTGTGCCACTATACCCATTATATCCTAACCAGCAGCAGTGTTCTGGGTAGGAAATGAACTGTTGCATTTGGAGCTCCTTTGCAGTAAAACAGACGTTTCTTCTTGGGAGTTTTTTTTTAAGGACAGTGTTCTGAACCTATTATTCGGATCTAGATCCATTTGGCAGATGGTTATGTGAGGTCTCATTTCGAAAACTATCTTGTAGAAGTTAAGTGTCACATTTCTGGAGTGTGAGTGCACACATACTTGTATATAGACACACGCATGCACGTGCATACTTTTTATTTGTACATAAAACTTGTTGTTTCTCCTAGTTAGCTCTTAATTGTGCAAAAGTGACCTGACTAAAGTAGAAATTAACTGTTTCCTTGTATTAACATCCATAGGAAAAAAGAGGAAAGTTAGTGGAAGCTTTTGTGTGATACTTTTATTCATTAAGAAGGCCTGTTGAGGATACCTAGGAGGAACATACTCCAGCTCTTGAGTTGCAAATTGGATTCTTGTAATGATTTTTTGTCTAAGGACAGAATGGATGAAATGTAGTTTGAATCCTTAAGTCAAATAGAATTTGAATTTGAATAGAATTTGAATGCATTGAGTAAGCACTTCTTGTTAAAAGATGTCAATAAAAAGGTGATCTCTTTCAAGATGAGAGGCACACTTAACATTTTGTGTATCTTTTCCCAAACCAACTCAAAGAAGCCAAACTCATGTAGATGGAAGATAATCACAACAATCTGTAATGATTTTTAGAATCAAAGTTACAAAACAAAGAGGTTTTGGGAATAACAAGTATGCCTAAATCTAAAGCCAGAAATGGTTGTTGATCTCCACCATCATGTATAGTAAGAGTCTAAGGTTTGGTAGTTGCAAGACTACCCCTGAATTCTTTTATGGAAGCTGGCTTCTAGAGGATTCTTCCCTAAATTTTCCTCTGTAGGAATAAAAAAATTCTTAGCTATACTCATAATAAATGCCATACAACATGATATGCTGCCCAGAGACCATGCACATATCTTGTTTAGCACTAAACTTACTCTCTTCTGTATCTTGTAATGTTGTAGATGCACAATAGCCAGTGATTGAATACAGATTCCTTAGTACTGTTAGTCTTGTAAATGTAATTAAGGAAAATGGAAAAATAGTGCAAAATGGTGAGATCCATGCCCCAACTTCCTCTGAAGATGCTAATTAAAGGGATGGCAGAATTATAAAAGCAGACAAAATCAGTCCAGGAAAATAACGCTGCCAGTAGCTGTTCCTGTGTTAGAATTCTAGATAGTCCCTGGAGATTGTAGAGAAAAAAATTCTGCTATGATTGCGAAAAGAACAGTAACTGAATAAAACCAAGTGAATGACATTTTCTTTCTTCACCTTATTTTGTACCCAAGTCAGAATTCTAAATTTCACCTTTATGTCTCTGTGTATAGAAGAGCATGTCACATAAATCTATTTTGGCAGATACATAAAATTTATTCACAAGCTTTGTTCAGCATATAAAATTTAACTAGATCTTGTAATATTTGTACTTGTTATAAATTCCAGTATGCAGAACATTCACTGAACCCTCTACCTATAGGATTTAATTATGTCAGTTATTACTAAATTGTGGAATGGGAAAGGAGCACGTAAAAATTTCCTGCATGTTATCAAGGACACCAGTGGTGACAAAGTTGCAAATTTTACCCCTGCAGTGTCTTTGCATTATGTTGGCATGTAATGGAGTCAATAATTCCTGACAATGTTCAAAATACTATTTCCTCAGACCTTACAATTCTATAGCTGCAGGATTTTTGTGAATGAAGGAAACCTAAGAGAAGTGAAGACATCTAATGCACTCATGCATCCTGCACGTGCTAAAAGGACTTGGTGCAACTATCCCAGCTGTAACCTGAATCCCTATCTAGACAGCAAATCATTCACTCCTTTGATGAGGAAAAAAGAAAAAAACACTGTGGCTGGAGATGAAAGAGAAAAGACAAACATGTAGGCTGGGGAATAGGAACAAATCGAAGAAGTGACCATGTCTATGAGATTCCCTGAAGTGGCTGCCCTGCACATTTTCTTGTGTGACTTCATGGATGCTCTCAGACACCATGGCTGGAAGCAGATCTCTTAGTCAACTCTTCTATCTTGCCAGGAGAGTGAATGAACTATTTCCTTCCAGCAGAGGTGGATAAGGTTTTCTGCCTTCCTGTCATACATTTATAGATACTGTGCATGGCTTTTTGTCAGCCTTGACATATGTTTCTCCTTGCAGCTGCCTCCATTGGTTGCCAGTGCATTCAGGCTTAGTTCATGTGGCTGCTCCATGCACTGAGATTAGGAGTGGAACCACGTGTGTGAACAGAAATGTAAATGCAACTCCTCCAGCAGGGTCAGAAGACACCCCTTGCTAACAGGCTAGAACACCTTGTCAGCACTTCCTGGTGTGTTCTATAATATTCATTTACTACTACCAGCATGAAAAAATGGGTGCAGGAGACCTACTTAAAAAAGGAAGAAAAAAAAAAAGGGAAAGAAGGTATGTGTAAAGAATTACCTGAAGCCAGGAAAGTAACACTGATGGAAAGGATGGTAGAAAGGAAGGTGGTTATGTGTTGGAATTCAGTAAATTGCTAACAAGTAAAATACGTGATAATTATCTGGGATACAAAGTAAAACACTATAATGAATAACAAATTACTATAAATAACTTGCTTCTTCACTTCTTTGCCAGGATAAGTAAACATGAACCAATATGCCAATTTGTTCCTGCCATATGTTTTGACAAGTGCATTTCTGTTTGGTATGGAAGAGAGCCTTTTCCATAGTGTGATCTGATTTTTATACTAATTCATGTGACTTTAACCTAAGGTCTGATTACTTCTTGGAAAAGGAAAATTAAGTTACTGAACCGTGTCCTTTGTGGAAACAGAGAGGACACTCTTGTGTTCTTCAATTGCTCCTGTAAAGGGTTTTACAAACCCTTTGAAGTCTACATCTTCCCTCTGCCACCCCTTGGAACTGTCCTGATCTTTGTTCATCCTTTTAAATGGTGGAAGTGGCCTTTTGGCTCACATGAAAGACTGATGTATGTAGATCAAATGTTTCTGCTAGGCCTGTTTAGATCATTATAATAATAAACCACAAACCCGGTCCAAAAAAAAGTGCCTTGCATTTCAATTTGTTTTCTTTTATCATAACTTAAGAGATCAGAATGTAAGATGAAACACAAATCTGCTTTTGTTGGCCTGAATCCTGGGTGTATTATGACAAGGGAATTATTGCAGGCTTTGTGGGAATACATTATGAGGTATATTATGGCCTTGAGAGTCTGTAGAGGTCTGGGGGAAGAAAGAGGTGTAGCTATTTATTCTATGAGTCGTGTCGGGACGCGCTGCTTGTGGCGCACAGTGTCTTCTGAGGGGAAGTGCAAGGACATCAGTGATATATGAGCTCCTTCCTGGCCCCATGCTGCTGGCTTGAAATATTAGATTGCTGGAAATGAAAGCTGTTGGACAAGTCCTGGTGTCACCAGCATCTGCTGCTCTGCAGTGGGTGACAGTCACCTCCCAAACCAGTGCCTGCTGAATACACATGTCCCAGACACTGCGCTGGTGGGGCCTGGAAGAGCAAACCTGCATGCACGGGTCCCAGCTCACACGGGCAGGGAAGCCTGTGGGGTTGGGTGCAAGAGTAGTAGCAGCCCACGGCAGGGAGAGGTACAGCTACCCTGCCACTGTAACACCGGTTATTTTGTTGTGATTTTGGGTGGGATGGCAGCCCTGTTACCCAAGCTGCTGCTTATTTCCCACAGTAAAACTCTGGCTTTTGTGTACCACAACATGTAGCAGATTTTTCCATGCCTTGGGCAGGTTTTTGTTTCTGAAAACATCAGTCAAAGCATTTCTGCTGTTTATGAGAACAAAGGCAAAGGATAAACAATGCACTGGTTTCCAAAGCTAAAAAAGGTTAAGTAACCTTTTCCTTAGGAAGTTCAAGTGCCTTGGAGCTTTGCAGTAGAGGCTCTTGGTTTGGCACTAGAGCTGCCTTTCAGTCAGGGATGTGTTTTTCAATCCTTTAGGGAAAACTCAATTATGCTTTGCCAAGTCATAAACAGTTGACAAATCACAAGTTATTCAGACTCAGAAGAATTTAGCAATGAAGATCTTTGTGGTGTGTTGGAACATCTACAGCTTCCTGTGCTGGACAGACCTGGCATTGCATGCTTCAGTGATGCTGCCGGCAGGATTCTGTGATGCCCCTTTCTCACTGCTTGGTCTGTACATGACCAAGAGGGGTGGGCACACCTGTCTATCTTGTGAGTCCTCTGTCCTTTGCACCCTTTGCACCCAGGCTGGAAGAAGAACAGTGATATAGACAGAGAGACTGAAATCAGGTGGGGAGGCTGACTTGCTGGGATGTAGCGTGAGAAAGGGACTACCTGGACACGATGATTCAGATGAAATGCTGGAGAAGGGAGGATGGTGAGGAGGTACTGGACCTGGAAGTCAGGTGCAAGGGTATGTGTCTGTGGGATATGTCTACTTGTACTACTATGCAGATACATTTTTTTCAGGAGAGTAAATTGTACTAATTTGTATTCCTTCCAGAAGTTCATATTCCTGTTTGATGTCAGGTTGAAAAGCAATATCTAGATGATACTGTATTGTTGTTTTTGTTATTTATTACTTTTATTCTCCTACTACTGGTAGTCCATAAGTATTCCTGAAGGTACAGTAGCTAAGTTTTTTTTATTACTGTTGCTGTCATTGACAGATCTTATATGACAGACATAACAACTTCTTTCTTGTTTTGGCCCCTTTTGGAAGCATGAGATTACATTCATACATTACTTACTTGGCTTATAATTAACCTCTGATAATAACCACATCCACTGCTGCAAGAGCATCACCAAAGTAGAGTGTATGGGATCTGTATGTATATTGTTTATACAGGCACACACTGCAAGAGGGAGAATGGACAAGGCACTGCACATGCCTTGCAAATACTTCTGTGAATTTATAGCAACATGGATTCTCCTCCCACCCCCACATTTACTCAGGACACCTGCCCACTGCTGAGTTCATTTTGTTAGGCACTAGAAGCTCAAACTTGTTGCTCAGTGTTGCATTTCACAGGGCTGTTCTAGCAATCCCTAGACCTTGGTCTTTGGAAAGACACCTCCAGGCTTTTCTGTTCTGCTTTGCCATCCTATGCATCTTACAGCTCTTAATGTCTGTTTCTCAGCCTTCCCTTGGCTACTAGAAACCCAGACTGCCAGCTCTGGGCAATGCTCTGCTGGTTTGGCAAGGCTTCCCCCAGGGCTGATGGGGTCCCTGTGGGAGAAGCAGTGGCTGGCAGGGGAGCAGGAGCAGACCCATGCAGGAAATGCTGACCTCAGTGGCACCAAGGGAAGCTGGCTGTGGGCAAACTGAACTGGCACGTTTCTCACAAGTCTGTGGGGCCATGTTCAGTCAAAACAGAGCCTCTGCCAAACGGCTAATTGTAGCTCTATTTTCTTGCCTCCTGCCTTCACAGGTTAGGAATGGAAATTAATCCCTTTACAGAGCGCCCTGCCTTCCTGTAGCTCTGGGGGGACTCTAATCCGCCACCACTTCCTGTGGCGCATGGCTAGCTGTCTGACACTTTTCAGCATCACTTTTAAAGACATTTTTCTTCTTTTCAAATGCTTCCCTTACCTTGGCCTGACATATGTTTTTGCTTTAAGAGCAAAATGGTTTCCATAGGCAGCTGGTGAGGTCCCTGAACACATGTTCCTCCCAAACACAAAACCCTAGAAGACATAAATTCCCAGTAGAAAGGTTACTTACGTACAGCTGCAGAGCACTGCTTAAAAGTTTTTGGAAAATAAAATTGTAGTCAGCTGACATCATTTAGTCACTTTGATTAGTTTCTTGTGCTTGATTACCAAATGACCTGAATAAAGACAAATGAGGCTCCTTCAAAGATCACATCTATATGCACTTAAGTAACAACCAGAAAATAAATCATCATTTGTTTCAGACCTATAACCAGGGAAAATGGCCCCAGGATATAACCAGATTAGCTGGGCAGTATTTAAAACAAATGTAATTACAAAATACATGCATTGTAGCCAAAAGTATTGTTTGAAATGAAGATTCTTCTATGCTTTCCAGTCTTAAGTAACGCAGGGAAAATGTTCTTTCTGAAAAGGAAATAAGGGAATTAAAGAGACAAAAGCCAGCTTAGAAAACAAAACCACATCCATTCACCCACAAGTTTTCTCTTTTTTGAGTACACGTGGAAGAATGTGCAGGTTGTAACATCAGAAGAAAAGAAAGTGTTTCTTCCTGAGAACAAGCACTGGATTTGGGTAGACTGATCCAATTTCTGGGTCTATAGACAGAAACTTACTCTTTTCCTTAGGAGCACTGTGGCTCCTTCTTGCACCCTGCCCAGCTGCAGAGTCCATTAGCCCCATAGCACATGTTGTGCTTTGCCAGACACGGTACTGAGCTGGGTGGAGGGCTAACACCAGCCCTGCTCTGGCACTTGGCATGGGACATCTTGGGAGCATGCTGTGGGATCCTTTTTGTAAGGGAATATCTGACCTGGCTATTTTTAAAACCTCTATTTTTCATTCTTTCCCTGCATTAAATAGAGCCAATTGCGACAGTCTATTCACATGCTGTGTCTTTCCTGTCCCAATTGTATTTTTAAGTGACTGCTTGGGCCAGCCAGCACTGTTCCTTTTTAAGTATAGGACTTTTGGTTTTCCTGTTCAGTTTCTTGTGGTCTTTGATGTTTGCACTTACAGTATAGATGTGAGTCCCTAACGAGAGTGATAAAAAAAAGGAAAAAAAAAAACCAGAAGTGTTCCCTGGGTTGCAGTCCTATCTTAGAAAGCACCCCAAAGGGCAGGAGGTCATCCTATGGGTGTGCATTCTTCCTGCCTTCAGGTTGCATGTAACTTGTAATAACCTAAATTTCCATGTTGGCAAAGCAGGTCAGACCAATAAATTACAGCCAGAGTGCTTGTGAGAAGGCTTCATGACAGCATGATTTGCTCCTTTCTTTTCTCCTGCACTCTCTGGTGCTGGAGAATGAGGGTGGTACATGGCTGTGCTTTCATGGTGGGTCACAGTCAGTACTGCAGCAACTGCTTTGGGCTTCAGGAAATGTAGGACATCCATGCTGGGCTTCCTCACTTCTCACTTTTCCTCTTTTCTGTGCTACCCTGAATGGAATCAGAAGTCATTCATAAGTTAGTGTGTTTGAATTTCTGTCCCACTCTCTCCAGGGTCTTCTCAACTTGACAAGCAACAGCAAAGCTGTGCCTACTTTTTTTAATCCTGGGCTTTTCCATCTACTTTTTTTTTCTTTCAGGTTGCTGCTGGTGGGAAGACTGAGGGCAGCTCTACCTCAGATCAGATCAGTCATCCCAACTACACTGGGATGATATTTTCAGTTTGTGACAGAAACCATAACCTAGAGATCTGCACACTCAAACACGAGAGCTCATAAATGCTTGTTCAAACCATTTGGATAATACCTTATACTTGAATTTAGAGGCTTTGCTCAAGAGGCTGTGCCCATTGATAGAAGCAAGTGATTAGGAGTGTCTATAAAGGAGTCATTACAATTTTTAATTTATTATTATGCTATGGCTGATTTAGATTTAAAAAGGAGCTATGAGAAAGCAGGGTAGTATTTTTATTAGCCTTCCACTACTGAACTTCATTTTTTTTAAAGCATTCCTTTGAAATCAACAGAATGTGGGTTTGTTTTATCTGAAGATAATTTAGGAGTATTAGTAAAGATTTGCTTGTTATTTTGATATTAGAAATTTGGTATTAAATTGCATAGATCATTTTACTTTTAATGCCAAAGTTTCATGTATTTATCTTTAACATGTTTAATGTCTATGTTTAATGTCTACAAACTGGATAGTAATTTTTGCCATGGGCACAGGCAACATGTCAACAGCCCAATGATCCATTTCAGAAAAACAGATTTTCTGCCTTTATTTTAGCAAGAATATGGATATACTCAACTCCTTCTATTAAACAGAAGCCAAAGCTGTGGAGGAAATAGCTGGCAGTTTAGTATTTTAAAATATTAGATTATGCTAATCCAATGTCAGTTTATCTTAAAATAGGAATATGTCACAACATATCTTTTTGACAAAATGGCAGATCCTGATTAATTCTAGAGTAATGTTTCTCCTCAGTGGTATCAAACCTGGGTTCCTTAAGTCTCTTGTTGAAAGCACTGAGATATGTAAAGAAAAAGAACAGGTAAAATGCACCACAGTTCCTCAAAATGAAAATCTCCAAAGAATGGCTCAATGGCTTTTCAAACCTCTGTAAGAAAAAAGTGCCAGCCACTCTGGGCTGAATACTTGTGTTTTAAACTTATAAATGGGACTGCAAGGTGATAAAATCTGCAGGATGATTTTCAGACAGGAAGCTGAAATTCTTGCATCTGAAGTGCTAAAATGTGACAACCATTGCATGTATTTTTAAAAGAGGTGTGAAAAGTCACAGTTATCTGCTTTCAATAAAGAAAGAGCAGGAAATCTACAATAAAGTAATAAAACAATAAACCTTAAAATATGCACGTGCAGCAGGTGCTGATATGTACAACAATATTTGAATGCAATAAAATGTCTCACTATTGTCCAAAAAGAACTGCTGCCAAGATATGGCATTTGGCTATATTCTGCCCTTGACTAGAATTAGTTCAGATATCTAAAATGAGCATGTGTTAGACAAAGAGAGGAAATTTCTTTAGGAAAGACAATGGGAAGTGTGTTCTGGTTCAAGTCACTTGCTTGACTCTGTTGAGAGGTCTCTTTTGTTTTGGGGGTTTTTAGCTCTTTTTTTCCTGATGGATGATTCATCTGAAATGTGAATTTTTCACCCTTTCTTTCATTCCCAAAATTTTTGTGACAATGATTAGCTCCCAGAGCTGCTGGTGAGGTGAGGGCTGTATGTACCTCACCCACCAGTGGAAGCAAATGGGCTTTGGTTTCCTTTTCTGTGTGAGCTCTTTCTGCCCTGCTCCTCTTTAGAGCTTGTCTGCTTTCCTGGCATCAGCAGCAATTGAGAACAGAGCTTGGCACATCTTCTGGCCTCCTTCTCTGGGACAGAGAATGAGTGGTGTGAGAACACAGAGGGGATCCACCCAGTGAGCATCCAGGCCAGTGACCATCCAGCTGCTGAGAGCTGGACTTGGAGGGATGAAGATCTGAACCCTCCTTGTATCTCTCTCTGAATTTGAATTAGTATGCAGCTGAAGGGAGTATTGTGGACACTGAGTAACACACAAAGGAAGACTGAAAGATCTTGCTATCCAGGCTGATTAATCACCACATAAACACTGTTAAAAGTGTGACTGCAATCTTCAAATCGTCCTTGGTACTTTTTCTTCATGGCGTTGCTCACTGAAAAACAAGTTCTTTGCCCACACCCAAATTTTCTGGTCTGAATGTGAAAATCTGTGAAAACATTTTTGTTTTTAGAAATAGTACTGGTGTCAACCAGATGTTCTCTAGCAGATCTATAATCTGGACTGCTCAATTTCTCAGATTTATCAGCTGATGCAATCTTCAGGTGAATAGCAACCCAGGGTCAGATCAAATGTTGGTGCAATGTGCAGCTCTGCATATGGGGTGGGAGCAGTTGTAAAGCTTTTGTTTGTAGATTTATATGGATTTACGTTTATTTACCTTTAAAAAATCTCAGTTATGTTTTAGGTTGTGGAATCATCTAGATCCTCTAGACATAGCTATGTGTCCAATCCCTTTTTCTGTAACTCATTCTGCATTCCTAAGCTTGCCTTCTGGGCTGTAGCACGGGAGGATAGCATCACCTCAAGTATAACCAGACACCATAAAACAATCAGATTTTATAGCCCTTTGGTCTTGGGTGAAGCAACAACCTACTCATGATCACCTGTGTAATTCCAGATGGAGGCAGTGCCAAAATACTCACAGGAGTACTTCAGTATGTGTCCCACCTGCACATGAGACTCCACCCCATGCACCTGCACCCTTCCTTTCCCTTAACCCCCAGTAAAACAAGGCTTTCAGAACCCTTTACATGGAATTGTTTCAGTGGCATGTGGATAAAGCAGTTTATATGGATGCAGCTATTGTAGCTCTTGTGCCTTCTCACAGTTTTTGGTGGGATGCCATGCTTGTCTGAGCACTAGTACTGTGATAAAACAGCATCTACACTGGAAAATTTTGCCAGCATAATTATGCAAGGCAGCAGGACCTCTCTGGTGCATGCTATAAATAAGACCCATATTATAAACAGATTGAGAACCACCACAGACTTCTCCCCTCCCATGGATTTATTCATTGTTTCTCCACTACAATTGCCAAACCACTGACTGTAAAACTTCCTTCAGGCCCTGCTTTATTTTCATGGTGGGCCCCACAGCCTTATCAACATGTGTGATATGCACAATGGCAGTCACTACTGCTTTTTTTGCCATTCCCTACTCTTCTGCTACTGAAATCCAGCAGCGTTCCCCTCTGTACAGGAGCAGATCTGTGGGTTTTTTTCCAATCAGTGAAAAGCAAGGATTTTTAATGAGAAAAATCTGTGTGAGAAGGGAAGGGATGTGACACCTTAATAAGAAAAGAGCTTGAGCTGAGGACAAAAGTCTCAAATTTCTATTATTCCTTAAATACATCCCAAACAGCTGGCACTAGCTTTGTCAGCAGTGAAACATCACTCATTGCATTGGATTCCTCTCCAAAGGGTACAAGAAATTTGTTTTCTTTTTCCTTTAGAATGTTAATGTAACTCATGCTTTATTGTACAAGAGTTAAGGTGGCATTGCTGTTTTGGAGAAACAAGCTGGGAAGTGCAATGGTGTGAAGCAACAGTCAATGCCTCTGCTGTGGGGTGGGTTTTGGATAGGGGGTGTGATGCACATCTGGTCTGCAGCTCCTCTCTGGGAACAGTTCTAGTCACACTTTTTATACTTGGCCTGTGTTGACTTTGAAGTTCATTTGACATGCACATTTGAAAGACAACACTGATGAAAAGGGCAGGGCACACTTTAAATTAAAAACAAAACAAAACAAAACAAACCATCTCAAATCAAAAACCAGAAGGGAAGTTTTTTGCCTATTTTTTTTTTCAATACACTGTGAAAGAACATGTATGTTGGCTGACCAATTTAAAATACAAGCATTAGAAAAGCTGATGCAGTACAAATCAGTGAAGGTAATAGCAGAAGATCATACTTCTATCTTTCCAAAATCAGCAAGGACAGATGATACATTTTCAGAAAACAGGTCTATGATGTTGACATCTCATTTTCCATATTTTCTTTCTTTCTATCATTCCTGGCATTCTAGTTTTGACACCTCTTTAATTTCTTCCCACAAACATCTGCTGCTTTCTATGCTATTTTTGTAGCAAATTTCCTGCATGTATATCTCTCATAAAATCAAGATTTACTCTTTGGCATGGAGGAGCAGGCCTCCCTTGGTTACAAACTCGTATGTTCCCACTTCAGTGGATACTGAGAAAGTGTATAAAGTTTCTGGTCTGTAATGTTAGAGACTGGCAGACCTATGTTCATCTAAACTATACCAGTGGGGGTGTAAGACTCTAATTTTACATAAAAGCTTTACTTTATTATCTTTTTTTCTTCTTTTCTTTTTTCTTTTTTTTTTTTTTTTAGGCTGAGGAAGAGAGATTTTTTAAAAAAAGAGGTTGTAGATTGAATAAGTTTGGGGAAAATGAATTGCACAAAGTGGTGCTCTATTGCTCTCTCAAAAAGGAGGGAAACCTATTCCTTTCTCTCAAAGAAGAGGGACACAGACAAAATTCTAGGTGGTACAGTATGCATCATCATTGAGAATTTGAATTTAAAAGAAAATACTGGGTTTTCACTATCAGCTTCACTGTCAGCCTTTATTCACTGTAGCAAGTCCTAAGTCCTATTCACCAAATAATCTTTCTGGCCTTGCTGACTACCTACTCTGGGGAGAGGCTATTTGCTATAGAGCCACTGAATTTGCTATAGAGCCGCTGAATAGCTTTTGTTTTGCAAAATATATAAGAAGTGCTGAGTTCACACATGGTATTCTTTTAGAGGACACCACCTTTTCATGCAGTTAATTTTGCCCATACTTGTGGTGGGACATTGCAACAATGACTGCATGATGGAACTGAGCATGGTTTTTGGCTTCTGACACTTTGGAGCTTTTTGGTCTGTCCTGAGAAGTAATTTACCACGGTGGCCTGTCGTAGGTAAAAAGGAGGAAAGAATCTGCTGTAAAAGTGCAGCTTTCTTTACTCCCTACACTATTCTTAGTATTTCCAGTGGTCTCTTTGGCATATTTCCCCATGAACACTTCTGATGAATACTGAGAGGATGAAAACAAGCTCTGAGTTTTGTCTGCTGGTTTAATTTTTGTCAAAATTCATCTCTCATCCCATTTGCCTTGTTCGGCTTCCCATGTCACGTCCAGTTCTTTCTCCTCTCCTACACATGGGAGCTATTGTTACAGCTTTTTATTCTTTGTCTGGGGTGTGTGTGTGGGTGAGTGCGTGTGTACGTGGTATATTTCCTTTCAAGCCTACCTTCACTCTTTAAAAGATACGTATTTGGTCTCCCCCATCTTACCAGTGGCTCTCCTTCCAAAATTTCATTCTTCTCATTTTAGTACAGGAATGGTGACTCAAGCTTTGCAGATAGAAAGCCATTTGAATCTCACTTCACATATCTCTGCTTGACCTTTGTCTTTGAATGTTGTGTGGTGGCAACCAATGCTATTTGCTTGGTGTGGCACTCTCCTGGCCACCCCTTGCCTCTTTGTGACTCTGCTTCTGTAAAGTTCAGCTCTGTCTCCTTCTCATGTTGTCCATTTGCATTGGATTTGTGTGGCAAAGTCTTGATAGCGGGGGGCGGGAGGGTATAGGCTTCTCTAAAAACTGCCAGAAACTTCCCCTGTGTCCAACAGAGGCAATGCCTGAGGGCTCCAAGACAGACTTTCCAAGGCCAAGGCTAAGCCCGTCAGTGATGGTGGTAGCACTTCTGGGATAATGTATTTAAGAAGGGGGAAAATGTTATTGTGCTGAAGGAATTGCACAGAGGGAAGCAACTCTGCAGACACCAAGGTCAGTACAGAAGGAGGGGCAGGAGGTGCTCATTGATCATGATGTCAGTGGGATTATGCTAAGTCTGTAGCAGGAATATGCATCAGCACACTCCTGTGGATCAAGACTTGAGGAACACTGCAACATGAAAAAATTTCAGTGACTGAACAGAGACATCAGAAAACCCATAAGGGTGAGAAATTTAAAGCGTTGGTTTATCTGCTGATTTGTAAGAATGATTCTCTAGTGTGTTATAAAATGTAAAACCTGACTGAAGGTGTTAGAGGTTAGAGTGGTTGTAGGAATCTTCTTGTCTTGGGATGCTCCAGGTTGTGTTGGGGGTCATCCTTACAGCATTCTTTTTTCTCTCTGTGAGAGGTCAGAGAGGGATTGCATCTTGTGGTTGGCTTCTACCTCCCAACAGCTACCAACAACACCAGTCTTGTACTGGCTAACAACAGGGTCAAATCTGTTGGTATAAGGTGGAAGGGTTACCTTAAAGAAACAGAGAAGCTAACAGAGCAGGATTACTTAGGAAACTAAGCTGAAAAAATAAGAATGACCTGGAATGACAATAAAGGGATCTATCTCCAGCACTTCTGTTTGTGGACAATTACTTTGTGTGCTGCCTTCTTAGTGTAAACTTATTGGAACAGAAATGTCTACATATAATTCCACAGAGCATAGCAGAATCTTTGCAGTCATTAAACAAATGGAAATATAGCAAAGTTAAATATTCATCATTTTCAAGTATGAGGATTTCCACTTAAATGAGGGACACCAAACATTTTAAGGTCAAAGCCAATATAAAATCTCTTTTTTCTTCAAGATTTGAAACTTCTTAAAATAATTATTGATAGTTTAGAATTATATTTGTGTTGCATGTCAGTTTCTAATTCTGCGCTCCAGATCTTGGACTTGGAACAACTCACTTTGATTAGTGACCAATGTTTTTTTGAAATGCATTTTGTCCACTTTCTCCTCTGTCAATGTTATCAAGTCTTTACATCTCATAAATGATGGGCTTGATATCTTCAAATCAAAAATGTTTTAAATACCAGGTATAGTAGCAAGAAATGCACAGCCGTTCACCAGTGTGAACACCACCAATTCGATATTTCTGAATATCGAATATTCAGAAAGTCTAACTTTCAATCTTTAATAACCTAAAAATATCTGCTTAGTTGAAATAATTGATGGTCCTTGTCTGAAAAAGTGTATCATGTCTCACACCCACTGAGTTCAAAATATTGCAGCCAGCTAACTCCCAGCTGGACAAGGCCTTGAACAATAGTGGAATAAACCATGGGAAAAGCCCAGCTTTTCTGGAGGATTTTTTTTAGACTTTTTTTTTTTCCTTGTGCAGAATTAAGAAGCAGGCTTGGGTCGTGGGTCCAGGATGTGCTTGACTGAGGGGCAGGATTGCCTCCTGCAGGCCAATTGGATTTCTCATTGCAAAGGGTCATTCTCCTTATTTGAACTTGGTTCTGTATAGGTTTCAAATGCACAATGTAGCTGGTGAGGTAGAGGTTCCTTCTGTAAGTTACTTCTTTCTAAGGAACATTGGGAAAGAGGGGAAACAGTTTGCAAAGCAAACCCGTGAAGAGCATGGGTCCTGGTGGAATGAAATCACAACTTAGTCATCAAATCTAATGGTCATTTTAGGAATCTACTGAAAAGAAAAGCCTTAAAAAAATTATGTCATAATGGTCATAATATATACTAATATTTCAGACACTATTTTATGTGATGGACAGAAACCTAGTCAAATTTTGTTTGCTTTGTAAACAGTTTATACCACTGGGATATAAACTAAGAGAAGTATAGGGGAAAGCTGCCTTGCACCATAATTCATGTCTTAAAATTGTATTTGGGGGACTTTGCTTTTGACAGAAAGGAAAAAAATTGTTTACTTTCACTTAAGAGGAGAATGAAACAGAATTGCAGGATGTTTCTGCTTCCAAATTCTGATATAATCAGCGAGTAGCTGAACTATTTTCAGGCATGCACCAAGGTAAATGAGAACAGCATAATATCACTCTTCTGTTTGGTCACTGTTAGACATACAGCCATCTTTTTTGTATTGATTTGTAATACATCCTTGTATGTAGCACTACTAGTGGCCTGAATCTAAGGATCTGGGTTCTTATTTCAGTCTTAAAGTATTCTTGTGTTAATTTAAGTTTACTATATTTATTTTCCTGGGCTTTAAGCCTAAGGTTATTGCAACTCTTTAATGATCATGCAATTTTGAGAAAATCAATTTATAAAGCAATAACTATTGATTAGACGTTTGCAAATGAAAATGATGAAACGAAAAATTATAATTTCAACTTGAATCCTGTATCATTTGTACAGGCAAATTGTCCCCATTTTTTCATGCATTATCCTACCAAAACTACAGATTAAAAAATATACAACTTAAATAATAAAACTGTGAGCCTTATACAACTAAGTCTATTTAGCATTACTACAGTGCATCAAATTGCCTAAGTAAAATTACCAGTAAAAATGTAAGTGCCACTATAAACTACCACTGTGGACTGTGCAAGTCTCTTGTTCATAACAATCTAGGGGAAAAGGTATATGGGGGGTCAGACAGGTACACAAATGAGATTGTGTATGAATTATGTGATTAGTACTTCTGTCACTAACTTTGCCTGCCCCAAAAAGTCTGCCTGTCAGATCTTGTCTTTGAATTCTGATCTGCAGGCACAAAATGGATACTTCCTCTCCAAATAAATCCCTTTACATTCAAACAAACCGGAGCCTGAATGAGGAGATACAATCAGGGCTCTTTCAACAATAAAACCATTAGCCCTGCCATATTTCTGCTGGCTCAACAAGCAGCTGAGTTGGATTTATTTGCTGGCAGATGAAGGTGACTAATGATATAAGCAGAACTTTTCTGCATGGGCAAGTTCAGCTAAATTATGCCTAGCAGGAAAGGCAAGAAGCATCAGATCCACATATAAAACAAGTACCATTTTTTCTAATTTAGTGCTTTGCTCAGTGGTTTTTTTTTTTTAATTTTGTTTTAATCTTTTTTCTTTATTGATTTTTTTGTGGGGGGTTGTTTTTTTGTTTTGTTTGTTTTGGGTTTTTGTTTTTGTTTATTTATTTTGGGGTTTTGTTTGTTATGGTTTGGTTTTTTGGGGAGGTGGGGGTGGAGTTGATTGGGACCTAGGCACATCCCTTTAGGGAAATTGTCTGCTTAATACAAATTCAGTGGCATGTGTCCATCCCCAGTAAAACTGTACGCAGTTCCTCTATTTGAGAACAAAAGGGAGAGTGTTCTGATGAAACAGCTCTTACTTGGTTTGGCTAAAAGGTCCAGAATACATTACAGAGACCACCAAGTTTTATTGATTGTACTAATCCTGCTTATTTCAACCCCTTGCATGAGACTGGCATCACAAAATTTGTGAATGTGTCAATCAAAACAGAACAAAATGACATTTTGTGCGGTGATCAGACATGTCCTCACAGAACTTGAAACCTCTAAAATGAGGCAATCTCCATGAATTGTGCTGTTTGAACCCATTTTGAAGGCCCCACAGCCTTCTTATCTAGTATTTGATTCTGAGGCTTGAGCTGGCTCTGCTTTATAATTATTTTTGGAGACTGGAAGCTTTTAGTATTTTATCCAGAACCTTTATTCATTCTATCAGCAGATGCCAAGCACTTTCCTCAGGGATGTCCTATTTTCTCACATAATCAAACCACCCTTTGAATGTTCCCCTGGAGAAACCCATTCTCCTGAGATACTGCCCAGATCCTCTGGAAGGGCATGTTGCTGTTTTTCAAAGATGCAGTTGATTTGTCACTCTTCAAAGACCGTGTCACTGAAATCATTCCTGGGGCATGCAGGGCTCCTCTGTGCTGGGGAGGCCTCCCCATCCCTGTCCGTGGGAACCCACAGCACTGGGACAGTGGGAATGAGAGCACCAGGAATACAGTTCTGTGGCAGGGTTGTAGCTTATCATTTTTTGGTAGTGAGCAGCCACTCTGCTCTGTACACTGACCAGTGTAATAACCCATAAATGTATATGGATTTTGGAAACAGAAAAATTGTTTCAAATCTGAGGTGTAACTGTGTATTGTATACTTGCTTACTGTGGTGATTATAAGAACTGCAAATAATGTCATTAGGACTGAGGTAAGTGGTGCACATGTACTTTATTTCTGCCCTTACTTCTTGAATGTGAGCATAATGTCTGTTGCTGATGCTTCACAGACAGTTCAAACCATTGGTTTTCTTGGTTCTGACCTTCTTTAGTTTCCTCATTTTTGAGCTTTCCTTTTATGTGGTTTACGATAACTGCAATCAGTTTGATTAACATGTTGAAAGCACTTATATTGCAGTGAGTTTTTCTTCGTGGCTCAATTCCTCTGTGTCCTGAACTCACTTTTGTGAGCATTGCTGATGTAACAGCTGCTCTGTGGGATGATCCCTGTATTTTCAGCACCTATGTGTGCAGCTGAAACTGTGCTTTGATATTCTTGAATATTGTGATCTCGGTGTTTTCTTGATTAGGAGATTAGGGAACATAAATCTACAGACATATTTGTATTTTTGTCACATCTTTATGAGGGAAATAAATCCTCCCTGCACAGACTGATGATAGATTTTGAAAATATCCCTCTGTTCTTCCTCCTCATACTATTTATCAGGATGCCTGTCATCATAAAGTCTCTGTCATCATTAGACATTTTTTTCTATCAATGTTAATTTATGATTTGGATTTTCTTTGAAGGATAATTCGGCAAATTATTTTTAATTGTTTCTTATTCATTTTGAACTGGTATTCGTATCAGTCTAATTTTTTGTGCCCAAATCGCACTTAAGTTTACCCAAGTATCTTCACTTAATTCTCCTTGGCAAATTGTTTGTAGTGTCCCTTAATCACTGACTAAAGTATCTTAGTTGAGGTAAAGCAGCATCAGTTGTTTTGTTTGAGGCTTTTTTGCTATATAGTTTTCTGTCCTTCAGCTGTCTCTCCAGTTCTGCAGAAATTCCATCCTGAAATGATGGAAGAACTTCCTTTGATTATACAAATTTGCATTCCTATCTAGAAAAAAATATACAGGTATTTGAAGTGTATTGAATTTGATAAGTATCTTTCCATTTCCATTGCATTTTTGATCCAGCTGTGAGACACAGATGGGAATCTTTGAAGTTAATTTCAATCATTTCCCCATGTATCTGCATTTTCTCTTTAGGCTTATAAACCTGTAGCCTTCCTGAGGAAAATAAGGTCATATCTGGTGTATTTTTTTATTGGAGGAAATAGTTGTAAACCTTTGACTTTTTTATAGCTCTTTCTCATAAACTGACCCTGTCATGTATCATCTGAAAGTGAATCCTTCCTAAAACAAATGCCCCAGGTGATGACTTTGGAGAAATAAGTGTATGGCAACACAATGAGAATTCTGCAAATTTTATTCACCCTCAAAAGCAAGTTCTTAATGAGTCAAAATCTTCCTTCCCAATTTATTTCTTTAGACATTTGTGATATTCCTAGAATGACACTATTTGATAAACCTTTTAACTTTCTTCCTCAAAGTCAGACCAGTGGACTTAAATTAGAACAAAATCCAGGCTATTTTAAGTGAGCAGAGCCCAGCCAGCAGATATGACACACACCAGCCTTTTAGTGTAGCCCCAGGCTGTTACCTCTCCAGCTGTGGCTGTGATGAGAGGAGAGCCCCTCAGTCTCCCATAGTGATGCTCTCTCAGGAAAGATTTATTGACAAGGCAGAGGAAGGCACCATGGCCTCTTCCAGGGAGCACTGCAGATGGTGCTGTGCTCAGAGTAACTGGTTAGGCAGTCAGGCCACTACACAAGGACATAAAATACCCCATGCAATTTGTTGGAAGCAACATTTTGCTGCACTGATAGAATTGTTTAGCTTTCTATCTGATGTAAGTGCAATGTTTTCTTCTTGTTTCAAGGAAAATGGAAAAGCACCACTGGGCAAGTGCATGGTACTCTAATAACAGTCTGATTTAATTTTTATGTGAAATCTTCAGCTGGTTCCAATAATATTATTGGCCCCAACCCTAAGTTTCTTGTAAAAATTAAATGCAGAGAGAACAATTCAAGCAGCCTCTCTTCCAGTGAAGAGCTTCAAGTATCCTGTAAGTCCTGAGAGCAGCAGGAATAACTCAGTGAGTAAGGCTGGAAGCACCCTGGCAGACCTGATGTGTCTGGGGAAGAGCTCCATAGCTCCAGCACTTCCAAAACATAAAAATGCACATTTTGCTCTGTGTAGTGTTTTGGGGTAGAGAGATGGACCTAAATCCCCGGTGAGCCCCATGATCCAGTTAATCTGCTTTGTCTCAGGCCTGTGTCAAATAAACAACCCTGAAGGTACAGAAATACTTTAGGGCACTTGTAATCTGTGTCTGCTGCTTGTTTGCAAATACACAAAGGAAGGACAGGGGTGCAAGGAGGCAGACCAGAGCAGGAATGGCAGGGGTTCTTTACAGCCCTGAAACTATTTTGTTAAGAGAGAAGAGTGACTAAGAGCCAAGTCCTCAGCTGGAGAAAGACCGTGAGATCCATGCTGTTGCAGGGAAGTGGAATGACCATTGATGCCAAGATTGATGACAGAATTGCCTGGCCCAAATGGCATGTGTCCAGCCCTGCTGGTGTCTCCAGCTGCAAGCACAGCTTTGATGAATGCCATGGGCCACAAAATAATTTGCTTTGGTTACATATCGCTTGGAATCAGTGATACCTCATACTCATTTGATTCTACAGAAAGGAGGTAAAAGCAGGGAGTCAGAATATATGGCTGAATAAAATAAGGATAAAATTTGCCTGACTTTGGGCCTCAGGTAAACATTTTAAGACCCAAAAACCCAAATAACAGAGTTGAAAATATAGGTTTATATGAGGATTTAGAATTGTCAAAGTAGAAGACATCCATGTCAACAACAAAAAAAAAATCAACATTTATTTAGTGGATACAGTCAAAATATAAGGAATGTTTCCTCAGCTTGTATTGATTTTATCTCTTTCCCATTGCAGATTGCAGATACAGGTCTACATGCCTTTGTTGTATCAGATATGCTCAATGTTCAGAGCTGCTGGGTTTTTGTGGTTGCAGCCTCAGCCACTGTATTGTCAGGAATTTCTAGATTTATTTGGCATGTTTTGCAGTTTGAGGAGCTTATACATACGTGTGGAATTTAAGGGCTTTGTTTAAAACCTTCAATGTAACTTAAACAAAGGTCTTGTACACTAAAAAGTATTAACAGCATACTTTTTGAGCTCCAGGTGTTTCCAGAGGGAGGTGGTGAGAACCCAACAATGTGAGATTGCATACACCCACAAAACCCAGTATTGCACTTGGGCAGGTTTTCTATGTCATTGTAAGTATATTTTAATTCTGTTTTAAAATCCATTCTTCATAGAGGCTTCTTATTCTGAACACATGCCTGGCCTTACAATTGGAAAGTAGTGCTGGGGTGATGCATAATAGATACATGGATGTTGAAGTGAGTGTTCAATAACAGGATTACAGAAATAGAGGTAGAGCTGATATAGATATTATAAGAAAGGAACCCCAACAATTGTAGATCTCATCACAGAGTATGTTAGAAGACCTGAACGCTCTTCATTTGGAACATTCATGCTGTCAATGGAAATTAATAAAACTAAACCATCAAAAATAAAATTACTAAATTCACTGACTGAACCATATAAATCTATATAAATATTGTAGTGGGTCTGCCTTATAAAATTGTTACAGATTCCTGCATAGGAGCTATTTAAAATCTTTGAACTTACAGAAGTGGCTATCATTGTTTTCCTGCTGACTGTAGGCCCTTGCTCTATGTTCATGACTAAACTAAAACTAAAGGGCAGAAATCTCAAAGTGTCATGCCCCAAATCAGTATTTTCCTTTCTCTGCTGTGGGAATTAGGTCTGTAGAGAAATTAGGTCACTTGGCCAAGATCTCAGAGGTCTCAGTAGCATTGCTAGGAATAGAAATGAGATGATCTTGTTCTACTCATTTTTATAGGTTTCTGTGTGGCTGTTTTAGAAGAGGTTGAGCGATGTCTTCACTGTTTTTATAGCAGTGGAATGTGCTGAGAGAACAGCCAAAGGCAGCTCTTAGCTTTGGTGCACCTGTGTTAAGCCCATATAAAACTGAAAAGAATAAAATCTAAATTTTGCGTGCTTGATCTCAGACACGTCAGTACTTTGTTATCTTTAGGAGCCTCAAAGTGTCCCAACTTGTGCACCTGAAGGGATAACTGAAAGGAGTTGGGGGAATGGTGCAGAACGAAGTCCTATCACCTGCAGCTGGAGGATTTACAAGCCAAATTTCATGACTGCTTTTTCATATTCAATGAATTGTAGCGTTGGTGAATAGGATAGCAAAAGCTAATTTCAAGATAAGCTAGGAAAACTCTAGTGAGGCATGGAGTTGAAAGCAATGGTATATATAAGCGTTAAAGATTAAGGTTTATTAAAACCAATTTTTTATGCTAATCAGAATTAAGTAGTGGATCTGCTACGTTTACTTATGTGTGACAAGCTGTAGCTGAGCTAAAGACCCTTGAACATTGTACAAAAGAATAATTGATATTTTTGTTTAAAGAAAAATAGTCCAAACCTGAACTCTTTGGGAGTCCAACCCCTGTTTTGAAAAGGGGTTGAAGAGGTTGCCCCCCAACCTTGTCCACTGCTGGTTGGGACAGGAGAGGAAAACAGGAAGTTTTATTCATGTTAGTTTCTCAATTTTCCAAGTTATAGTCTCCAGCTGTTTCCATCAACTTTGTTTTCTGAAAAAAAAAACCAAACCGAACACCACCAAAAAGAGAGAGAGAGAGAGAGAGTGAGAGAGTGAGAAAAGACTTCTATGGAGTTCTTTATCTATCTTTAAGTGGCTCTTTGTTGAAACCTGCATTGCATTTTTCAATAATTCCGGAGTAGTTTTCTTTCTTCTTTTCCCAAAACAAACATCTCTTACCCAGCTTCTCTTCAACTTGAAAAAAAAGAGATAAAAGCAAAATAAAAGCAGCAGGCTAGGGGTGAAGGGAGAGGAATGGTGTCTATAGCAAGAAACATGGCCATGCAAAGTCAGATATTGAGTCTACCACAAGTGACAAGTGAAAACCTACCTGGGGCCTGATTTGCAGGAAAAATTCTATGACTTCACAACTTGTAAAAGTTGGGAAGTAGGTATGTATTTTTATTTGGCGTTGGGTGCATGTGGATTATTCAATAGGGTCAAGCCTAAACTACTGAGGCAGTGGAATCTCCTCAGTTAGTCTAGCCATAGTTAAAACATTAAAACACACTACGTGTTCTCACTTACACTTTGCTTGTTCTGCTTCTCCCCAGCTGTCTCTCTGCAGGACACTATTTGCTCCCACAGTTTCTTAGCCAGGGGTCCCAGGCTTCACTCGGCCGCTTCAGTCGTGGGTAGAGTCTCCCCCCCGCACCATGGATACACTCACTCACTCACTCACTCACTCACTCACTCACTCACTCACTCACTCACTCACTCACTCACTCACTCACCCTCTCATATAATTGGGCTCACAAAGCCACTTACTCTCACAATTACAAACCCATTAACATTAACTACAATGTCCGGACACCACAAACACACAACCGCAGTAAGTGAAAGAGCAGCACTAGGGTCCCCCAGGTTCACTCGATTCACCCCCAGAATCGCTAGCGGTCGCTCTAGCCATCAGTGAACCCTTCACTTGCCGCTCTATCAGCAAGCAGACCCTTCCCCTTTCCCGCTGGCCATGCCCGGCGGCTGCTTGCAAGCCCCAAACCTTTACTCACGCAGGGACTGAGCTGTGCGCCAGACGTCTCTGAGCGGCTTACCAGCAACTCTTTTGGCCAAGGCTATACAGGTTTTAAACAGCACACTTCAGCTAAATTCAAAATTGGATTCTACTCTGAGTTAAATTTCTAACTCTGTTTCATGGCAAACAGCAAGGGTGCCTTCCACTCTGCTGAAAACCAACAACATTTTACATAACACTTCCAGATAAAGGCTGACCACAGCACTTAGCAGGTAGGGACTGATGGGCTGGCATTTTAAGCGGCACTCATCACATACTCTGCATCCCACTTGCAAGGCAAGTTCTCCCAAGTATCTCCATTCCCAGAAGTGCATTGACCCGCATGGACTGTGACATGTAGAAACTGGCTGCTCTCAGTCTTTGACCCCTTTTATATGGGAGTCTGTGCACTGCCTTTTAAAGGCTCCATCTATCTCCTGGTAGCCATTGTGAGTGGCAGGACATTGTCAAATATGGGGATTTGTTCCTGTTCTTGAGAAACAAGCAAAATACATGCCAATTGATTAAAGTATTATCAAGGATGAAAACATTGGTACTTCTTGTGTTTATGCAAGTTGTCTTTCATGACAAGGTTGATTCTATAATCAGGACAGAGAGTTCCAGGAGCTGAACATGATTAAAGACACCATGAGACCCGTCCCATTTTATTGGTCCCAGAAATGGGGAAGAGTATAGAGAATGAGACAGAATTTAGCAAGAGAACATATGGCAAGGGGGTGATGTTCTAGCCTGGAGAATTGGATACTCTCCCTTTTTCTGTCAAACAGCTCCCATGTGGTGATAGCTGAGTCACTCGAGCCAATCTTTTCAGAAGCTGTCAATAACTTTACATTGCTTTTATTCTTAGTGCAGCACTTGTAGGCGTGCTGAACTTTCTCAGCTGCAGCTGAAGTCAGGGAAGTCATGCTCCAAAAACAAAGCAACACACAAAAAAATCTGGGTTTGGGAATTTAAAATCTTGTCCAACATGGCCTTAATGTTTGGCCTCACTCTTTCTGGGTCTCACCAATTTTCAATAGGAAGGGATAGGACGAAGCCCTGTCACTTTGAAGTGATACTGTGCAGGAAGTTCACTGTGAGGCTCTGTTATGGCAATGAGGGATACTGTCTTCAGAGCAGGTTTTGAACACTGTGCGGGAAACAAGGCAAGCGTGAGTTATGTTGAGCTGCAAGAAGAAAACAACCTGCTTATCTCACTAGCACACCATCTTTTCTGCACACCGTAGGTACACCAAAGATATGTCTGTATATAGGATTTGCTGAGTACTGCATATGGGTCATAACACCTCCTGCCGCACAACAATCTTGGGGGAGTGCCTGGAAAGCTGCTCAGCAGGAAAGGACCTGGGGGTGCTGGTGACAGCAGCTGAACGTGAGCCAGATGAGTTCAGGTGGCCAAGAAGGCCAATGGCATCCTGGCCTGTATCAGCAATAGTGTGGCCAGCAGGACCAGGGCAGTGATTGCCCCCCCTGTACATGGTGAGGGCATAGCTCAAGAGCTGTGTTCAGTTCTGGGCCCCTCACTGCAGGAAAGATGTTGAAGTGCTGGGGCAAGTCCAGAGAAGGGCAATGAAGATGTGAGGGGTTGTTTAGCCTGGAGAAAAGACCTTAGAAAGTGGTAAGGTCTTCCCTGAGCAAGACCTTACCACTTTCTACAACTGCCTGAAAGGAGGTTCCAGCCAGGTGGGACTTGGTCTCTTCTGGTTAACAAGTGCCAGGATGAGAGGAAACCTTGTGCCAGATTTGTATTGGATATTAGGTAAAACTTCTCCACTGAAAGAGTTGTCAAGCACTGGAACAGGCTGTCCAGAGAAGTGGTGGAGTCATCACCCCTGGAGGTATTTAAATGATGTGCAGGTATGGCACTTGAGGACATGATTTAATGGTAAACACAATGGTGGTGCTGGGTTGATGGTTGGAATTAATGATCTTAAAGGTCTTTTCCAATCTTAACAATTCAGTTATTCTATGATTGTATGTCTTTCCATCTACAAATTACTCCAAATTCTCATCTCACTAACTGTATTCCATGAACATTTAGTAGATTAGAAGGAATATAAATGAGGAACTAGACAGCTTCCCCAGTTTAGTCAATTTCTTGAATGGGAAGACAACACCTTTCTCGCTTGGATTTAGAAAAATCGGACTGTCAGTATCAGGGCAAGTGATCTCAGTCCTTTGTCAGATCTGACAGTGCCAGCATTTTCTCAGGACCCATTTTGACAAAAAACAAGGCAAGTATAAGATGAGAAAGAAGTGACTGAAAAACATACCCACCAGCACTCTGCCCTGCACTATCGACTCCTGTCCCATTACATGACCACTTCATGAGCTTGTCTGAAACCCTCCTGAGCTGCAGCTCCTTCAGTGTAACAGCAGTGGGTGTGTTAGAAACATAATTGACTGACTTGTGAGGTGGGTGTGCTGTTTTAGGGGTAAATAGAGCAATAACATTGCTTTCCAAGGTGACTGTGTATAAACTTATGTGAGCTGGGTACACTTTTTAATAAAACCCCTGGGTCATAGGAGGTTCCAGCCAGGAGAAATTTATGTTTTCTGAAATGAAGCTTCTCTGATGCAATCCCATTTAATTGCAAAGGAAGTACAAAGCCCTCTTTTTCTCCCCACAGCAAGAATTGCAGAAAAGGCATGGCCTGTGTTTACAGCTCAAGTCTATTTTCCATTAAACACTCTAAAAGCTCTTTTTTACTTTTTGTCTTAGCTTTTCTCAGAGGCATATTCCTGGCCCTTGTTATGTCTGTGTTGTTGGCTTTTTCCTTGCCACCATCTGTCTCTTCCTTTGATCTTTTTGTCTCTCTCATAGACACCCAACTGATCACAAAACAATGTCCAGTAAAAACCTTTCACCCATGTGTCTTGCAGGTGCTCTTTTTTTGGACAAGGACAGTGCTGGTGGTTGGAAGGAAAGCTATGGTACTTCCAGCTGTCTGCTCCCATAATGAACTTAACTGCTTCTTAAAACTGACCATTATATAGGTAACATGCACCCTAATTTTGGGAGATTTTACCCCAAGGATTTATGAAACTGTTGATGAGAAATTAGACTGTTTCTCAGCAGCATTGAGAAACATTGAAAGCACAGCACTTAGGGCTGTACCAGAGAGAGCAAAGGTTCTTTCATCTTCTTCTGGTTACAGTCTCTGTGCTTCATCTAGTTACAAGCTTGATGGTTTTTCTCAAAGCTGTTCTGACTTAAAAGTTTGAAAAAATACACTTCATGCATTTAAGCATTACCATACTTCATTTTCATTCATTGCAAACTTAAATGTCACTTGTCTTTTATTTGCCTAACTATGAGTTGTCTGAGAAAATAATATCTTGGTGTAATATACTGTTTCTCATCAGCACTATTTTTCCTAGGTGACTCCTGAAGTTTATCCAGTGAATTATGGAATCACAGAATTACTGGTTAGAACTTCTGGAGCTCTCTGGTTCAACCTTGTACTCACAGCAGGTATGTTGCTGAAGTGAAAGTAGGTCAGCCACCAGTTTGTCGGCCGAGCTTTAAAGAATGTCAAGTATGGAGAATCCTTAGCTTCTCTGGGCAGCCTTTTCCAGGGCTGCTCTGCCCTCCTTCTGGTGAAGCTTCTCCTAAGCTCCTGCCCAGTGCAGCAGGTCCCACATCCCCAGGTGCCCTTGCACAGTAGGTGTGAGGCTCTGCTAGTGGGACTGAGCAATGGCAAGGATGATGGTTCATACAGCATGGAGGTTCTGCTGAGGTTAAGGAGGTGTATGCCCTTCATCAAAACCACTTCCATACAGAAAAAGACAGGTCATTGTCAGAGGAGACTCTCTTAAGGGAAACAGAAGGTTCAATATGCAGATCTGACCCACTTAACGAAGTCTGTTGCCCCCCTGGGGCCTGGGCTGAGGATGTGAAGAGAAAGCTTCCTACTCTGGTATGGCCCTCAGATTACCCAGGTAGGGCCTTCAGAAATTATTGATTTCTCAGGTAGGCAGTGATGAAGTGGCAACAAGAAATCTGAGGGCAAAGGAGACTTGAGAGCCTATAAATAATGTGATTGTTGGGGATAGGTAACGTTTGAAAAGTTTCTTGCTGGGGTAAGCAGGGAGTAACCTGCACATGGCACTGTTTTGTTGACTTTTACAATACAGATAGGAAATGGTCAGCTCGTTCTAGCACTGGTCATGAGTGAGAACAAGTACAGAATGAAGGGAAATCTTGTATAAAGCTCACTACAGTATTTTGCTGAAACACTCTAGAGTTTTAAAAATTTTCTAAAGTAAAAAAAGCATAAGGTTAGATAATTTCAAAGACAAGATAGATAAAACTTGTTCTGTTGCAGCACCAGGACAAATTAGTAACCTGAAAAGAAAGTCTGTATTCTCTGTTTGAAGAGCATACAGCAATAACCAAAATTAAGACTTCTTCACCTCCTCAAAATAGAAAAACCAGGCTGTTAATAATTAGATTTTTCTTTGGACTAGCCTAGCAAAGAGTAGTTTCATCCCAGAAGATTTAGAAGATTTTTTCTTTCCATTTAAGTCTGAAAGTTTCCCAAGCTTAGTTTCTTATTTAAGACCAAAGCACTCCTGGCGTTCACTTGCTTACACAAGAATCTCATCTTTGATTGGAAAGAGTAAAACAAAACATATATGTGATGAAGATTTCAAGACATCTCTTTCAAATAAGATCTTCAATCCCACCAAGAGCTGCAGTGCCCTTCTGCAAGCTCAGGGTTTAGGGGTCTGCTGGGTGTTGGGCTTTTAGGCCAAACTCAGGGTGGTTTAGGACACAACTGGTTTTATGACTTTTCTGGTTTAGGAAATTTGACTTCTTCTGGAGTCTACACTTTTCAAAATGAACATTGTCAAATTGGAAGTTTCTTGGAAGAAATATGCAAGAATGATTCAGTCTGTAAAGTTTTCCTTATACTGAGGGATTGAACAAAAAGTTAACAGATTTCTATCTTGGTCTCAAAATACTTATGTAAGGAAATTATTTTTTTCTGGGACTAGATGACAAGTTATACAACAGCAGAAGGAGACTTCAGCTCTGAAATCCAATCCTAGAGAAGATTATGCTGGGAAAATGGTGCCTGTTTTTAATAGCAACATGCATATGGTGAATCCCTATTACTGGTGTCTTAGACATCAATAATTAATGTCTTTTCAACCATTACACATTAGCAGCCGTGGGTAGGGCCAGGTGTAGGAATTACTGGTAGAGACTTTGGCCAGAAAACCAAACTAATAAGGTAGTTGCTGACAGCTTTTGCAGACTGACTTTCCTGATGCTGCTTTGTCTTGTCCTTCCTCTTACTTCCTTACTACCTATTTTTTCTCCTTCTAGCTCCAGTTACTGCCTCTTGCACTGCTTCCTTGGCAACACCATCCTGCACTGCTGTTCTGGCTTTGCCTCCTCATCTCCCACACTCAGTATCCCCAGGGCTGCCTTTGAGTAACCCCACTGGCTTCTGTTAGTTTGTGTGCTACTCTGCAATGCTCCTTGAGCTGCAGTGTGAGACGTCCCACCAGGCAGGTACACACATTGCTGGCAGGAACAGGCAGCTCAGAGTATCTCAAACATGCTCTTCCCTGTCCACCTGAAGGCACAGAATAATCCTCATGGCAGGGTTTAAACTACATCATCACCCCCTGTAGCTCTTTTCTACCATCAGTTTCAGACTGCATCCGAACAGCGTGCAAAAAAATCTCTCATTTGGTTCTGAGTTAGATAGGAACAGTTTATGGGCATGTGTGGATTTGATGGATAGATAGCAACAATATCTGTGGCTGAAGATCAGTGGAGGTGGTTTAAGGTTTTGGCTGTATTTTCCAGCTGTCCATGGCCATTTAGAAAACGCCACAAAATTACCCTTCAGAAATCTGTTTGTGGAAAATAGGAGGGGTATCCAGGCACAGAAACATAATATGTTCTGCCATATCTAGTGCAAAGTAAGGCTTTCTGCCACTTTTATTTTAAGCAATGAAACACTGAAAACAAATGGATACAGTAGAAGAAACAGTACCCTCTGTCAGGTTTCAGCTTTGATAAACCACATTACAAAATCCGGGTCTTTCACCATATAGTGAGACCTGATACACCTTCAACATTTTCCCTGTTTTTTTAGATTAAAAAAAAAAAATCAAGAATTAAGGCCTTGACAATACAAATACGTGACTGAAAATATGTGTGTTATTAGCATGAGAGTGCTTTTGGCAAGCCTGTTTTTAGTATGCCTGCTCTGGTGTTTTACTGGCTCTCTGCTCCTGTAAACAAATTTGAAAGTGGAGGAAGATTTAGGAGCTAACTAATGAGTGTGAATGCTACAGAAAGGAAATGAAGATGAATGACTATTGACCTTGTTCTCCTGTATTAAACAACAATTGATTTTTCAGTTGATAAAACTGCTTTGTCCTATCTGATCCCCATGGTGGAATTAGGCAGTCAATACCTGGGTGGCTGTGTTTCCAAATAACATCCACAGGGCAAGTGTTCTCCAGCTGTCCTTGAGCCTTGTCTGACTTTCTCCATCTTGGATTCCACCTTCTGTGGTCTTAAGATTAGCCTTCCTCTTAAATTGCTCATCTGGGTGACATTGAAGGATGTTGGCATTTTTGTAGGCTCTGTGAAATATTGAGGTAAAGTGGAAGGCTGTGTCTTGGAGCCAAAACTGTATGAAGTGGATTTTCACCTTCAGAACAGCATTGCAACTGATTTCCACTATATAATGTAGTGCAATCACAACGTTATGCTTTGTCTGGAGTTGATTCTCCAGCTGTTGAAACAGTATCTTTTTTCATTAAATTAAACCAAACTGTAGCCAGCATCAACATCAAGCTCCAAAAATGTAATGCTTAAGTCTTTTAGGCCAGGTGCTGATCTCTGAAACACTGGTGTGAGCCTAGAGGAATTACAGTTTTACACTGATGTATGTGAGATCAACAGGCTTATTTTGGGCCAGTGGTCTGCTTTCACAGGTGTGCCTTATTTTAAGATGCCATCAAAGTAACTTCTCCCCATCATTCCAAAGCTGTTGAGGATTAAAGATAAGCTTTACTGGTAAACAGAGAAACAAAGAAAAAGATGTGGAACAAAGGTTTGCTTTCTGTCTCAGTTAAATACTAGTTAAGGAAAAAACACTTCTGGAATGCTTCCTTTTTATCAATCATAGCAAAATCAAAATAAGCTGGGAGAGTACAAAAAAAAATGCTGTTTCTTAAACAGCAAAACATTCACACAAGTTTAATGATAAAAACTTACAGAACTGTGTTATGTTCACTTTTTTTTTTTTTTGCCATTGTGTGTAAATCTTCAGGTTTTATTAGAGACAACTGATGTAAGATTTGTTCCATTGCACTCCCTGTTATCCTAGCTTGGCTTTGCTATGAGAAGTCCTTGAGAGAGCTGGTGAGAAGCTGTTGTTCTGGTGTTCTGTTTTTTCTTTTTTTTTTT